>JAQQSW010004294.1:0-14473 GCA_028646575.1 Pseudocheirus occidentalis
AGGCACTGGGGTAGGGAGATCCATATTGCCCTAATGGAAAGTCAGAGGGATGATGGGAAGGATATAAGAGAGAACAGATCAGGAGAGGAAGTATGCAGTGGGATTGATGTTTTTTGGGGGGTGGGAAAGATAGGGAGAGAATTTGTAACTCAAAATCTTGTGGAAAAATCAATGATGTAAACTAAAAATAAACAAAAGTTAATTACCAAAAAAAAAAAAGAAACAGTTCTCAGTATTTGTAAATATAGTCATGCTTCCCAGTGAACAGATATATTCCTCCTCTTGGCAGAGAGACACCAAGGGCAAAAGGATGAGTACATTAGAAAATATTTTTGAGATTCAAAGTATATTGCAGGAGTTGTTTCTAAAAGATTCACAGACTCGGACCATTTCCAACCCAAGCAGAGTCAAGAGGTAAGGTAAAACACATAGGGCAGGAAACTTTGCTAACATTTTTTATTTGATTCTTGAGGCAGGATTCTCTAAATATGCCATTATGTCATCTGCAAAGAGTGGTATTTTTGTTTCTTCATTGCTTATTTTAATTCCTTCAGCTTCTTCTTCTTTTCTTACTGGAAAAGCTAACATTCCTAGTACAATATTGAATAATAGTGGTGATAATAGGCATCCTTGTTTCACCCCTGATCTTATGGGCAAGGCTTCAATCTCATCCTGATTACATATAATGCTTCCTGATGGCCTCCAACCTGGGAATGCCTGAAACCCAATGGAGCATGCTTCAACAGTTGGTTAGGGCCCTGAAGCATACCAAACAACAAACAAACAAATCTCCAAATCAACTAGAGGAACATAGCACCAAATTTAGAGGCCAACAGTAAAGTGAGGTGTGCATAGGATATTCTTTCCAGAACCAGGTCGAGGGATGGATCCTTGAGTTTTCCTAATACGGAAACATGAGCTCAGTCAAGGGTGAATTTGGGAGATTGGAGCAGGACCAAAGGGAAGAAGACTCACCAAAATGGGGGGAGGGTGGACTCTGGAAAAATCTCTGGTAGAACCTAGTCCACTTCCACGGGTACTGGAGGGTCCAATGAGTTGGTTCCATGTCCAATCCCACTTTTTATACCAATTAATTTTAACCAGACAAAAACCAGCCTCTAATCTGTGGGTGATGGGAGCCCCAGAAAGCAGGCCAGAGTCAGGAGAGTCAGGACACTGTTGTAACTCCCCATTTTGTAAACATTCCCTATCTCTCCCCATCATAGGAGAGCTGCCTAGGAAATCTTTCGAAACCTGCTACATGGAGCCCATGCACACACCCCCCCTCCACACACACACACACACACACACACACACACACACACTTCTGTTCAGTTCTCAAAATAGACTTGGGAACTTTCCAGTTGGGAAACAAACTGATCACTGGACAACAGTTGTTAGGCAATGAACTTATTGCTACTCTTTGGATTCTGTATTTTCCCACTTGTGTAGCAACTGACTAAACTGTGGATTTCCCCTGGTAACAGTTATGTTGTAAATGTTGTCTATATAAACCCTAATGAAATGCATCTTGGGGCTGCTTGACTTGGGTGGTGCTCACCCCTTGTAGTTGTCAGCTCATTAAACTCCCCTTAAAAATGAATAATGGTCTCGCTCAATTCTTGTTACAACAATACAAATAGAAGTTTAATTTCAAAATGAGGAAACTCTTACAAGCATAAATCCTCCTGTGGATGGGAGCTTCACATGCTGGGGCAAAGGTAATGTTTATATACCTAGTGGTCACAAATTGGGGGGATTTTTTTGGATCACAACACAATAATTCTTAGGACTTGAGTAGCAGTTCCCACTGCAGGGTCATACATGGACAATGCAGGTGTTCCTGGGTCCTGCAGGTACAATCTCCAGATTTATAATCTCACAGCAGGGCACAGAACCAATTAATGTGATGGGAACAGAAGTGCAGAATTTGTTTTGGTTTGCTTAGCAGAGAAACAGAATTGTGAGCATATTAAGGGATGTAAAGGATGGTTTTCGGCTGCTGTAAATTGGTTCTCCTGTCCCTGAGAAATAGGGGACAGCACAAGTGCTGGTCAAAACAATACAATTTACCAGAGGGTGAGATTACCCAGAGTATAAATGATTGTTGTTATTCCGATATCAGGGCACAGCCTGCTTAATTGGACCTTAACTCTGTGAAACAGGGTGTCTGCAAATGTCTTGAGAGGTTAAATTTTGTCCATCACCAGAATAGAATGCTGTTAGAAGTGAAAATGATTTGTGTTGAACCACAAGGTTGTAAAATAGAAACAGGAGGTAATATGGTTGTTGATAAAACTTTAGGATTGTTTGTATAGGAGACTTGGGGTTTTCCTTGAAAAAAATTTCTTCAGAATACTCAAAGGATTTTCATCAATATAATCTCAAATGAAGAAATATTTGGTAAAGAGAAGAAGCTGGCATTGTTTGATCAAAAGTATGAAAACTGGGGCTGTTTAGGGGAATTTTGTCAGCTCTTTCTTGTGCTACCTACAGGTGTGTATTAAGCCTATACTTTGAAGCTTCCTGGCCCCTCCATATGAAAATCAGTAAATTTCTCACTAACTTGAGATTGTTTCTGCCTCCTAATTTTTATAACCCAATAATAGTAAATAAAAGCATAGGGATGCAGGGAGGGCTTCTTAGAAGGGCTAACAATTCAGCAGAAACTTCATCCTCCAGTACACATAGAGGTTACAATATATTTATGGAAAAATATATACTTGTGAGCCCAAATGGTGACAGTGACAAAGCAACCTATGACCCACAATCCGGTAAAAGCTCTCTAGGAAGTGCTGTAGAAGACAGGGAACAAGCATCAGAAAAGTGGAAAAAGATAATAGGAGGGAAGGTTTGTGGAGAGACCATGTGTTTGCAGCAGGTCCTTAAAGGATGAGTATAACAGAAGTGTTGGCCAACAAAAGGGGAAATACTTCTACAGAATGGAGCTCAATTGTACACAATGAGTTTTCAATTCTTGCCTTCTCCTGGCTGTGTTAGCTGCACATTCTCATAGCCTGAACTTAAGAAATTAGGAAGCTGTATCTGCTACCATAAAATATCAGGGTACATTCTTCTGAAGGGCATTGCTCTTTAGCAAGCAGTGTGATGGAGCAGAAAGAACATCAGACTTGTAGTCAGGAGACTTGGGTTCAGCTGATGTCTGCATTCCTTATTAACACTGTGACCTCTGTTATTTAACCTCACTTTGTATCAGCAGCTCATGTAGAGGAAACTAGCTGTGAAATGAGTCTGGTTGTCAGAAGAGCAACTTGTCAAGCAAGAACTTAAAAGGTCTTGTAATCCACTTCCAAATGTTCTTTACAATTGTCATAATTATGTTCTCATCCTCCTCAGCCTCCCTTTGGGAATTTTTTTGATTAGTCTCATACTCGTCCTCTGACTCCTTGTATGTACTCTTTCTCCTTCTCATAGTCATGGGCTTTACTTTTCTTCTCCCTCTCTTCCCTTTCCTTCTCAAACTGATCTTTAACCTTTTCCCATTTTTTCCATTCCTTCTCAAAATATTTTTTCCTCTTTCTACTTTTCCTCTTCCTTCTTCAATTCTTCAAACTTCTCATATTTCTTTCTGATTTCTTCTCTCTCCCTCTAGAACTGCTCCTTGTACTGTTGCTGACAAGCCTCTGTATCTTTCTGGAGGAGCTCTTCCACAGGTTTATATATATTGTTGATGTAGTGGGTGCACCCATTACCTTGCACCATCTTCTCAATCACGGCCATCAGCTCTGAAACCTGGGCATCTCTGGGCTCCAATAGCTTTGTTGTTAAATGCACAGTATTGGTATTTACATTTCTCCAATAACTTCTTGAAATAGGAGTCATGAATGTTTTTTACATAATCCCCTATACTTCTTTCTTCCAGGTTGCTTTCTGAGTGAATAGAATGATCAAAAACTTCACTGATTTAGGTCCTAGAATATGATAAAGTCATTCAACTGCCACCTTCTCCTCCTCAGTGAAACGATCCACTTTCAGTACCAGCAGTAGAGCATGTGGTCCTGTAGAGGATAGTGTCATGAAGCAAGATATTTCTTTCACTTTTTCTTCCTCCTTGGTGTCAGTGTAAAAAATGACTGGAGTATCAACAACAGCATTGTCCCTCCCATTCCATGTGGTCCTGGTTTTTCTGCAGACCTTGGTGATTGACCCTCCTGAACTCTTGGACTCAACTCCTGCCCAGGAGGGTGTTTCCTGTTGCACTTTTCCCAGCCCCTGTTTTCCCCAAAAGGACAATTCTGAGTTCTGGCTCCCTTGAGTCTCTTCCACTGTTGTCTGGGTCTGTAAGAAACAAGAAAAAGGAATGAATTACTAGATTTTGTAGATTACTGTAACAAAGCTGTGCTCAGGAATCCCAGCATCATGAAGAGGTGACTGTTAGGTCCTTGAAGGCTGTGCCCATGGAGCACAGACTGAGAAAGGTCCTAACAATCTGGGCAAGCTTTAAGTATGGCTCTGTATTGTACTGGTGAAATTCATAGATCTTTGTCAACAGAAGGAAGGCCACCACCACCAGGTGACTGTTTTTTGAAGGCTGTTCATAAGTGGAATTTCTTAGATTCATATAACTACAAATGCAACCCCTCCTCTAAGCCATATAATCAATGAATTATTATTGCTTGTTGGAAAACACATGCATGTATGTACACAGTGATACCCAACTATATTAATTATTGAGGCCTGTTCCCATGTTAGGATATTTGTGTGATGTAGATGTTTATTCCTCCATTCCCTAAAGAGTGTGAAGGACTATTTTATAGTGAGAATCCCAAAAAGAGAAAAGCTACAATCACCTTTGACATCTGATTAGAGAAAGAAGTATTTATTTTTTCACTTTTCTTTCTTTTTTTTCAACATGGCAAATATAGGTATATGAATTTCATGACTTCAAATGTATAATCAGAGTGATATTGCTTATCTTTTCCACGAGTTGGGTAAGGGATGGATGGAAGACTAGTATGTGGAACTCAAAATAAAAAAAAAGAATTAAAAAGGTACAAATGTAATTAGGAATTATTTAACAAAATACATAAAATATAAAAAAGACAGTTTATTCCCCATCCCCTCTAGACTCTGAGTTAGCAATACATATGTAGAATACCACAAAAATCACAACAATTTGTGAGCATATTTATAAATCTCTTATTCCTCATTTATAGGAACAACCCAAGGCCATTCTCCTATCATTTGACAGATAACTGGCAAGTTTTCTTTATACATTGGGTGGTAAGTTTTGCTATGGACCATAAAAGCAATCAAGAAGGTTTCTCCATCTTGTCCAATTAACTTCACTGATCTATGCCCATCTTGGCTTAGATGGCCTGTATCACCTGACATCACAGATAAGTTCGTCTCTAGCTCTCTTGTCAGCCAATCTTGAATAATTTGGGGAATCTTTCAGTTCCATGCTCTTCTTTTTGGCAAGTTTATATGCTCCTAGATTCCAAGATCCAGACCTTGAACTGAGGCAGCAAATAACTCCTTTGTCCTCATCTATCATCAGCCTGGAAACTCTATCTCCCTCTACCCACCCAAATTAGACTACTCTTCAGCTGAGATCAGAGAAGGTTCTTTTCATATGCAATAAAAGGGAAAATGAAAACTCATTTTTGGAGCCTCTACACTATCTCAATTCAGATGCAGATTTGGAGCAGTACAGCTTCCCATTGTGATCTATAGCCCTCCTGGCCCTTAGGAAGTTATATAGGAGTAACTTTTAGTAAATCCTTTTTAAACATGTAGATCTTATGGTTGGATTGTGTTTCCTAGTGCAGACACCTCAGTTATCACATAATCACTAGTTGGGAGGGACATTTAAAACCAAAGGAAGGAAATAGGTGGGGTACCTTGAGTCAGTTTTCTTCCTTTAAAAATAATAACACCAACAACACTTTCTCAAACTCAGGAATCCCTCGTTCTAACCCTTGCCAATGAGGAGCCTTATTTGAGGTCTCCCTCTGTCTCTCCAGTTAGAATTTTTTAGATGAGTGTCCACCTGAGCCCAACCAACTGTCTAGCACCTGGGATCATAAATGTGAAATTCCATATCCTGCTTCTTAGCTGACCTCGAGGAGGTGTGAGTGACATTCCAGTCCTATAATGCATGTCCCCTTCCACCTTTGACAGTGATCAAAGATCCCAGAATATAGATCTGGAAGCAAAGGCAGCAGATAGCACCTGTTCTCCCATCAGTCACCACCTCACAACTTTCTGCCATCCTCTTCTCTCAAAAGAAGAGCACATCCCTTACACCCAACAGAAAAAAAGGATTTTCTTGTACATAAGAGGAAAACTAGAAAGAAAACTTAGGAGAAACTGCCACATATTGCACCTCCCACCCCAAATCTGGAAACCAATGCTTTCATCAGAACAAAAGTTTTCCCCAGTAGAATGTAAGCTCCCTGCAAGCAGGAATTGCTTCTTTCTTTGTATTTGTATCACCTGGCACCAAACACAGAGTTAGATGCTTGGGAAGCACTTAGTAAATACTTCTCATTTGATTGGGCTAGTTAACTGCAACTCTTCTCCCCATCTCTAGCCAAATGTAAAGAATATTCTTTAATAGATCTGTTTTGGACACCTGGGTCTTCCACGGATTTTTCTTCCTTTCTCTTCCTACAATAGATGCTATGTTATCACACAATCACTGATCTTGAAAGGTGTTTTCCTCCTGATGTAATTACTGAAATAGGTTTGAGGAACTGCCAAAGTGTATTTACTTCTAAACCCCCTGAACTCAGACAGAGCCTTCACGCAGGCTTCCATAGTGAGGGGCCTGAATTCAGGGCCATGGTAAGGGGAGGGGAGGGTAAGAATATCACCCAGGGGGTGTTGGGGCTGGGACTGGAGCTATGGACATGGAAGAACAGGGGGGTGTATGTTTCTGTGAAAATAACAGGATTTAGGTGGCAGTGATGCCATTCTTCTAGGTTCATGGTATCCTCTCTCCAGAATACAGCTCTCTTTCCTCTGTTAAATGCTGAACCAATAACCAAAAAGATACTTGGACCCAGTCAAACAGCCAAGGATGGGGGTGGAGAAGTGGGTGGTGGGGCTAGGCAAACAGGGATCTAGCGGACAGAATACATACTGGGGGTTCCAAAAATCCTATTTCAGTTTTAAGGGTTCCGCCTGGTCATTAAAATTGATGCTTAAAAGAGAAACAAAGACAAAAATTAAAATCTCTGTCTTCAGGGAGATTCTCCAGATGCAAACACAGAATAAGCCAGTTAAGATTGTAAAACTGTTCACAGACTAGAAGTTACAGTGGACTGCCCACCTCGGGCCTATATGAGGCATCAAGGTGACATGGCAGCTGAAACTCTCCTGGAATATTATGTTACTTAAACAGAATCACAGTGGGCTAGGCTTCTTATCTAAGATGCCAATTCTGTGCCATAGAGGGTTTCTAGTGATATGAGGTATTGAGTAAGACCTGGGGGTTACAAATTGTCTAAAAAATTGAGGGATGCAGAGTGGGATCACTGGTAGCAAGCTGGCCTTGGAGACAGGAATATCTAGTTATGTCCGATGTGAGGGTGTGAGGATGTGTAAGATTCCTTAAACCTCAGTGCACTTCCAACAAATCCCTAAATTGTGGTATCTTTACCCTAGGATCCATGAATTTGGAGAGTTGTTTTAAAATTCACATATTTTGATAATTGCGTTTGACTATAATTGGTTTCTTATGTGATTCCCTATTTTATTCTTTTAAAAACATTATGCTCAACATTTTTGAAAGAGGACAGGGTCAAAGGAGAAAATAGAATAAGTGGGGGAAGGGATAGGATGGAGGGAAATATAGTTAGTCTTTTACAATGTAAGTACTATGGAAATATTTTGTGTAACTACACATGTACAACCTATGTTGAATTGCTTATGTTCCCAGGGGTAGGGGGGTGAGGAGGGAAGAAGGGAAAGAATCTGGAAATCAAAGTTTTAAAAACAAAGGTTAGAAAAATATATATAATATCGTACTGATACCTAAATCAGGGAGAAATAAAACGGAGAAAGAAAATTATAGACCAATCTCAAATTTTAAATAAAATATTAGCACAAAGACTACAGCAACTTATCACAAGAATAATACACTTTGATCAGGGTGGATTTATTCCAGGAATGCAAGGATGGTTCAATATTAGGAAAATGATCAGTATCACTGATCATATCAACAATAAAACTAGCAGAAACCATGTTTTTCTCGATAGATGCAGAAAAAGCGTTTGAAAAAATACAACATCCATTCCTATTAAAAAAAACACTAGAAAGTATAAGAATAAATAGAGAATTCCTTAGAATAAGAGGTACCATCTACTTAAACCCATCAGTAAGTATTATATGCAATGGGGATAAACTAGAAGCATTTCTAATAAAATCAGGGTTGAAACAAGGATGCCCACTATCACCCCTCTTATTCAGTCTAGTACTAGAAATGTTACCAGTTGCAATAAGAGAAGAAAAAGAAATCAAAGGAATCAAATTAGAGAAAGAGACTAAGCTATCACTCTTTGCAGATGATATGATGATATACTTGGAGAATCCCAGAGAATCAAGTAAAAAAACTTCTTGAAACAAATAAATGTAGCAAAGTTGCAGGATATAAAATAAATCCTCAGCATTCCTATATATCTCCAATGAAGTCCAACTGCAAGAGATTGTAAGAGAAACCCCATTTAAAGTTACTGTAAACATTATAAAATATTTGGGAATCTACCTGCCAAAACAAACCCAGTGTGCATAAACTACAAAACACTTTTCACACAAATAAAATCAGATCTAACTAATTGAAAAAACATCAATTGCTCATGGCTGGGTCAAACTAATATAATAAAAATGACAATTTTACCTAAATTAAATTACATATTTAGTGCCATACCAATCAATCTACCAAAAAATTACTAGAAAAAATAGTGACAAAATTCATTTGGAAGAACAAAAGGTCCAGAATATCAAGGCAATTAATGAAAAGAAATGCTAGGGAAGGTGGCTTAGCTGTACCAGATGTTAACATCTGTTATAAAGCAGCAGTCATCAAAACTGCTTGGTAGTGGCTAAGGAACAGAGTAGTGGATCAACAGAATAGATTGGGTAAAAAAGACTCACTAGTCAACGATTATAGTAATATACTGTTTGATAAGCCCAACGATGCCAAATTTTGGGATAAGTCCTCACTATTTGACAAAAACTGCTGGGAAAATTGGAATATAGTATGGCAGAAACTGGGCATAGACCATCATCTAACACCATACACCAAAATCAAGTCTAAATGTGTGCACAATGTAGGTATAAAGGCTAATACTGTAAGTAATCAGGGGAAGCAAGGAATAGTTTACCAGATTTATGGAGTAGGGGAAGACTTTATGACCAAAGAAGAGTTGGAGAGCGTTATAAAATGCAAAATGGATAACCAAGATTAAGAGGGAAGTGGGAATCTGGGAAAGAATTTTTCCAGCCAGTGTCTCTGATAAAGGCTTTATTTCTAAAATATACAGGGAATTAAGTAAAAGTTATAAGAATACAAGTCATTCCCCAATTGATAAATATTGAAATGATATGAACAGGCATTTTTCAGAGGTAGAAATTAAAGCTATCTATAAGCATATGAAAAAATGCTCTAATTGATTCAAGAAATGCAAATCAAAACAACTTTGAGGTACCACATCTCACCAGTCAGATTGGCTAAGACGAAAAAACAGGAAAATGACAAATGCTGGAGAGGATGTGGAAACATTGGAACACTAACGCACTGTTGGTGGAGCTGTGAACTGATACAACCATTCTGGAGGGCAATCTGGAACAATTGCATACCTTTTGACCCTGTAATACCACTTCTAGGGTTGTATCTCAAAGAGATCAAACAGGTGGGAAGAAAATCCGTATGTACAAAAATATTTATTACGGCTCTCTTTGTAGTGGCAAAACCCAGAAATTAAGGGGATGCCCATCAATTGGGGAATGGCTAAGCAAGTAGTGGTATATGAATGCAATAGAATACTATTATCCTGTAAGAAATGGGGAGGAGATGGTCTTCATATTCACCTGAAGAGGCTTATACAAACTGACGCTAAGTGAGAAAAGCAGAACCAGGAAAAATTTGTACACAGTCACAGATACATCATATGTGTGATGACCAACCTTCATAAACTGGACTCTTCTCAGCAATGCAGTTAAAAGACAGCTCTACAAGTCTCAGAATGGAAGGAGATATCTACATTCAGACAAAGATCTAGAAAGACCAAAGTTTAAATGGAGACTGAAGCAGTACATGCTATTGTTCTTTTCCATGTTTGATTTTGTTTCTTTTTTTCCCATTGTTCACTCCATTGGTTACAACACTTCTATACAACCAGACTATTGTACAATGTGAAAGTGTTTGCAGATCCTACACATGATTGTACACCACCATGGAGTTGGGGGGGGAGACAAGGGAGGGGAGAAAATCTGAAACTCAGGTGATACTGGAACTGAATCTTGTAAACTAAAAGTAAATAAACAAGTCAATAAAAAATAGAAAATAATTTTTTTTAAAAAAAAAAGAGGAAAAGGCAGTAGGAGCTAAGAGGTCTGATGCAGGCCTCCTGTAGAAGCTAATGGTTCTGCTGAGTCCTGAAGGAAGCTAGGGATTCTAAGAGGCAGAGGTGAAATGGGATGGTGTCCCAGGCATGGAGGACAGCCAGGGCAAAGGCATGTTGAGGCCAGATGGATTTTATGTGTAATGAACAGCGAATAGACCTATGTTGCTAGATTATAGAGAACACTTTTTGTTGTTGTTGTCATTCAGTTATATCTGAGTCTTTGTGAACTGGTGGACCATAGCATGCTAATACTGCTCATGGGGTTTTCTTGGCAAAGATTCTGGAGTGGTTTGCCATTTCCTTCTCCAGTGGATTAAGGCAAACAGAGGTTAAGTGACTCACCTTGGGTCACATAGCTAGGCCTCATTTGAATTCAGCTCTTCCTGATACCAGCCCTAGAACTCTACCACTGAGCAACCTAGTGGCCTCCTATAGAGAGCATGGGGGAGAATATGTGAGAATACTGAAAAGAGAGGAAGGGTAAATTTGGGAAGAAAATTAAACTCCTTACTTTGTGTTCTCTGCATAGTATGGTACCTTGCATGTAACAGATGCTTAGTAAATGTCCATTGAGGTGAATTGTGTTCTGCTTTTTCTGTACTGGTTTAACTCAATTTCATCTCAGGAGAAACCTTAAGAAAACAGCTGTTTCTTTAACATTTTCATTTAAGCAGCTCATTTCCATGGTTGTTTCTGCTTAAGGATTTGCTGATTGTCTCAAATATCCATGACTCCATACTGTCAAGGGTAGTTTTACAAAGGATATTTTTTTAATGTCACAGAAATTAATGTACATTGTCCACACTTTACATTAAGGCTATGGAATACATCACTAGAGTTGCCGGAAAGGTACTGCCAAGATGTCTATTCATTGAAAGCCCAATTATATAAATAAAAATGTGCATTTATAGAGATCCAAAAAAAGGGAGAAAGAGAGAGAGAGAGACAGAGACAGAGAGAGAGAGAGAGAGAGACAGAGAGAGAGACAGAGAGAGAGAGAGACAGAGAGACAGAGAGAGAGAGAGACAGAGAGAAAGGAGGCCTTGATCAGAAAATAACTTACTTCACAATGATTTACAGTTATTATTGCTATCTTTATTCCTTCATCATATTCTCCACCTCCCCCGACTCCACCAATAATTCTATGCTCTTGCTCTTTTCACACTGTCCCTCCTTAAAAGGGTTTTGATTCTGAATACTCCCTCCTCCAATCTGCTCTCCATTCTATGACTACTTCCCCTCTCTTATCCCCTTTCCCCTCCTACATTCCTGTAGGGTAAGATCGATTTCCATACCCAATTGAGTGTGTATGTTATTCCCTCTTTGAGCCAATTCTGATGTGAATAAGGTTCACTCACTCCCCTTCCCCTCCACTATAAAAGCTTTTTCTTACCTCTTTTATGTGAGGTAATTTATCCCATTCCACCTCTCCCTTTCTCTGTCTCCCAGAATGTTCTTCTCTCACTTCTTAATTTTAGTTTTTAGAGATCATATCCCTTCATATTTGACTAATACTTGTACCCTCTGTCTATATATAGGCACTGCTTCTCACTACCCAGTAATAAGAAAGGTCTTATGAGTTACAAATATCATCTTCCCATGTAGGAATGCAAAAAATTTAACCTATCAAGTCCCTTATAATTTAACTTTCCAGTTTAACTTTTTGATGTTTTTCTTGAGTCTTGTATTTGAACTTCAAATTTCCTATTCAGCTCTGGTCTTTTTATCAAGGATGCTTGAAAGTCCTCTACCTCACTGAATATTTATTTTTTTCACTGAAGGGCTGTACTCAGTTTTGCTGGGTAGGTGATTCATGGTTGTCATCCTAGCTCTCTTGCCTTCTGGAATACCATATTTTAAGGCCTCTGGTCCTGGTTGTTTGTTTGTTTGTTTATTTGTTATTTTGGAAATATCAGCATCATATTTCCAAATGGTCAATAGTCAAAAATGTTTTTTTTAAGTAGACTCTGTTGACATGGTTAATATGGTGGTTGCTGTCTGAAAACTCTAGGAGAACTAACAGAAACAGAGTAGAAGTCGGTCAACAAATTTGTTTATCTTACCAAGGCTTTTGATACTGTCAGTCATGAGGGCTTGTGGAAGATTGTGGCAAAACCTAGTTGCCCGAAAAGTTCTATTAGCATGCTTGCACAGGTTCTGGATAATGGAGGACACCCTTGCACTTTCCCTGTCATCAATGGAATGAAACAGGGCTTTGGGCTTGCTCACGTGCTTTTTAACATGATATTTTCAGTGATGTTATTGAATACCTTCAATTAGGATGAAAATGGAATGAAGGTTAACTACCACACTGATGGTAAATTGTTTATTTCACTTGTTTCTTATTCCATCACTGAGAAAGATATCAGGCTTATAGAAATACATATTGAGCATCTTTTTCTTCTGAACTCCCCTCCTATAAGGTCAGGTAAAGTAGTGCTTTCCTCCTTGTTTCAGCTATTCTAGTGCCTTTCATTGTATCAAGAGTTTTTGTTGGAAACAGTATACATTCTATTGCCGTTAATAGACCTAAGGGAATATGAAAACCATCCTTGCCCTTAATAAGACTAATATCTTCAAATGGAGCCCATGGTGGGAGGAGCTTTCCAAAACAGCAGAACAAGAAGGGTGGAACAGGAACGATGGAACAGGAAGAAGCAGAGCAGAGAAAAGCTTGAGCAGAGCTAGGAGGAGACAGAACTGAGAGAGATAGTGCTTGTGATGTCAACACTCTGTAGTGGGGGGTGGAGCCAAGATGCCGGCGTAGAAGCAACAAAGTTCTGCAGCTCCCACACAGCCAGCCTAAAAACCCATAAAATATGACTCTAAACAAATTCTAGGGCTCTCAAACTCACAAAAATACAGAAAACACATCTCTCGCTGAAGGCAGCTCTGCAGGAAGGGCTCATCACGTCAGGCTAGCAGCCTGAGGCCAGCCCAGCCTGACACAGAAAATTGAGGCCAGGTCCCAGGGCATCCAGGAGGAACAAAGCCTCCCAAGCCACAGCGTGAGTCTACCCTGGGGAGCAGATCTACAACACCTTGAGCAATCTTCACATCTATCAAGCCAGGATTAGAGAAGGTCAATGAAAGTGAAACTTTCAAGCTAAATTTGGAGGAGGAAAAGCAATTTGGCCAATCTGTCCCCAGAGCAAGGAAGCAGTGGGGGAAGGGCAGGAACTGCCGTAACCCTGCAGGGAGGCTGAGTCGATCAATCAGGGCCAAGCACTCTTGTGTTGAGTGGCCTGGATCAGGGTTATGGTCTTGGGTGGTGGTCCTGGGGAGCACTTTCAGCAAGCAAAAGCTGGGGGGGGCGCTGCAACACCCCCCTAATAGCTCCAGCAGCTGGGAAAACCCCAGCAATTTGGAACAGAGCTTTCCCCCCTGGAAGCAGAGTTCCACAAAGCTAAGAAAACCAACCAATTAATTGACTGGCCAACATGAGGAAAAGGAAGCAAAATAAGAACAGCAATAAAACTCTAGAATCCTTCTTTGTGGACTAAAAGGATCAAAGCATGGAACAGGAGGAAGACAACATAGTCAGAACTCCCACTCCAAATGCTTCCGAGACACTTGAAGAATGCCTAGAAACTATAGATCAACTGAAAAAGGACTTTGAAATACAAATAAGAGAAGTGGAGGAAAATTTGGGAAGAGAAATGAGAATGATGCGAGAAAGTCATGAAAAGAGAGTCAACAACCTGACTGAAGAAAACAACACTTTAAAAACTACATTAACTCAAATGGCAAAAGAGGCCCAGAAAGCCAATGAGGAGAAGAATGCCTTAAAAAGTCGAATTTCCCAGATGGAAAAAGAATTTCAAAAGCATTCTGAAGAGAATAATTCCTTCAGAATTAGAGTGGAGCAAGTAGAAGCTAAT
>JAQQSW010004295.1:0-14473 GCA_028646575.1 Pseudocheirus occidentalis
TCATCTATCTATCTATCAATCATATGTACCTCTGTGTGTGTACATATGAAGAAAAATAATTCATTAAATAACCTACTATGTGCCAGGCATTATGTTAAGTGTTTCACAAGTATTATCTCATTTGATCATGAGGTGCTACTCATCCCTGTTTTACAGATGAGGAAACTGAGGCAGATAACACTTAAATGACTTTATAGATGAGGAAACTAGAACACATAGAGTTGAAGTGACTCTCCCAGGGTCACATTGCTTGTAAGTATCTAAGGAGGATTTGAACCCAGGTTTTCCTGACTTTAAGTCTAGTTCTTTATCTATTATGCTAACTCACCTCTGGCCAAAACCAATCTTTTCTTCCTCAGATCTTGCATAGTAATTGTACATTTCTCTAATACTTTTATTATATTCTATTAGCATAACAGTTATTATGAATTTATGACATAGTTATGTCAACTGAACCAAACCAACTTCTCACCTGTGGGCTACTGGAGCTGATTAGAGCAGGTTAGAGCCCGGAGAGTCTGGAATCAAACCAGAGTTTAATTTCAAAGTGAGGGAAATGGCTTGCAAACAAGGATACATGTGCCAGAGATCCGCCCCATTGTGGGGACTTTCTTTTGCGTGACTGAACCTTGGTTTATATACTTGTGGCTAGACAGAGAGTCAAACAGTGTAGTGTAGCAACAGTAGTAAGGCACAACAGCAACAGTGAGGCAGAGTTGTCTAGGGACAAAAAGTCCGTTCATAGCAGGGCTTCCTGTCTGGGCCTGCTGATTGATGCCTGTCCAAGCTCCTTAGGGACCATCCATTCCTGAACATGAGCACAAAGGATTGTTGTTATGCACAGTTCGCTTGCTGGGCCTTAGTTCTGGAAAACAGGGTGTCTCCTAATAGTATGTTGACATTTCTCTCTTTTAGTGAAAGGGAGGGAGTCTGAAAGAACCCCTACCCTTCTGGAGAATGAAAAAGAGGCCGGTATAAGCCATGAGAAGTAAGTTGGGCCAGGACAAGATGTTGCTCAGGGGGTCGGTTCCTTGAGGGAACCTTTCAGGGAAGTGTTTCCTAGGAATTATTGTTGGCCACTGTTTGGTTGCAAACAAAAATGAGGGATGGGACCAAAAATGTCTGGAGAGAAAATGCCAACACATGCTTGAATCACACCCTTGGCGGGTGGACCACCATAACAAAAGGGAAGAGGAGAAAGAGGAGAAAAAGCTAGGACCAAATTCAACTCTCTTCTGGAATCTTGGGACAGCTGTCTTATCTGACGTTGGCTGCTTCTGGGTCTGTATGAGGCAAACTTTGAAAAAACCTGGAAGATTCTACTGTTCACTTAGGAGCAGGGGCTTTCTTCAGATGATATAGGAATCTACACCTATAAGTTTGGCAGTTGTGGGAGTAGTCATAAGGACCTGGTAGGGGCCCTTTAGATTGTGGTGTACAATTGTTAGAAAACCCCTTGTATCAGTCTTCGGATCTGAGTTTTTGGTCAGCATAACAGGTCCTTGGTTAAGGATCTCTAAATAGCACATAGAGATGGTCCAGTTTCCTAGCTACACTGGGCTGGGGGACTTTCCATGTAGTTGAATCACCTCCACCACACTGGCCTTGGTCACCATAACAAGGAAAAACAAGCCTGGAGTTCCCCTAATTAGCTTCCTTTGATTAAGCAAGTTCAAAGCACTGGGGCCAGATATACAGAATTTATAATCACTACTCCTATGGAATCATATCAAACTGATTAATACTGATTGGAATAAAATAGGGGCCCAATTAATCATCTATCATACTTCATAAGAAAATCTCATATTCTTCTGTGTGACTAGAATCTCTTATCATCCTGTCTTTCCCTGGGCTTCATCTTTACTAACCGTATTCTCACCCTCATTGTGATTTTCAGTTGTTCTACCTCTCAGTACTTCCTCAGGTAGTTATGGCTGCTTTTCTCCATGGTTTAAGTCATCGAGCAAAGACCCAGGAAAGACTTCTCAGGAATCAATGTAGATAAAGATCATCTCAATCTCCACCCCCATCCCCATCCCCTAGGCCCTATCACTGCTCCAAACCACACCAGGATCTTTGCCAAAAAATCCCCAAACAGGGTCACAAAAAGTTGTGCGTAACCAAAAAACAACTGAACAGTGGATGAAGTCCAGCTGCATGTGCTTCTCCTGTAGTAGGCAAAGCCATTGGTGAACCAGAAAAAGACCCCTCCATTTAGCTTTAAAAGCCCTTTACAGCCTGGCCCCAACTTCTCTTCCTGGACTCACAATAAAGCACTTTGCCCATACTTTACAATCCTGCCAAGCTTATCTTTTTCTTGTTCCTCGTGCCAAGTGCTTGATCTCTTTTCTTGGTACTTTTTCATTCCCTTTCCTCACTCCTAGAATGTACTCCTTACTCACTTAAGCTTCGTAACTGTCTCTCTTGGAGTCTCAGCTTAAGCTCCATATTCCACATGAAGCCTTTCCTGGCTCCCTAGCCTTTGGTCCCTTCCTTCCCGAATAACCTCATATTTAACTACTTGTATTTATTTTTGTGAAGGCAGCTGTGTAGCTAGTGGATAGAGTTCTGGATCTGGAGTCAGGAAGACCTGAGTACAAATCTAGCATCAGATACTTACTGGCTGTATGACCCTGGGCAAGTCACTTAACTATGTTTGCCTCAGTTTCCTCATCTATAAAATGAGCTGGAGAAGGAAATGGCAAATCATTCCAGTATCTTTGCCAAGAAAACCCCAAATGGCGTCACAAAAAGACAGACATGACTGAACAACAGTTTATTTTGTACTTGTTCTCTTTGTATTTATTCAGTATATACTTAATGTTTTATCCTCTGATAGGATGCAATTATCTTTGAGTGTAAGGGTTATTTCTTTATTTGTATTGGTACCCCCATTTCTAAACAGTGCCTGGAGGTAGTAGACACTTAATAAATATTTTTGATCAACTGACTGGTCCTTATAGACAGGCAGTCTATATCTGGACTATACTTTTAATCTCAATTGGGCTAAAATATTGCACTTCAGTTGGCACCATTTCTAAGATTCTAGGATCCCCTTCCATGCTATGAGGAAGGAAAAGGAGAAAGGCTTTAGTGGAGCTCTCTCTGCACTGGGTACATAGATAAAGTAGCCTGGTATTGTGGAAAAAGTTGAATTCAGATTGAGAGTATTTGGGTTCTCCTGAGTATCCTGACCTTTATCACTCACGACCTGTGTGACCACAGGCAAATCACTTCATCTCTATGAGCCTCGGTCTCCTTACCTGTAAAACAAACAGGCGGGGCCCAGGAATCTGTGCTTAGCTTTGCGTGGTTTAACATTTTCATCATTGAGTTGAAGAAAGGTATATAGATGGAATACTCACAATATCTATAGACCACAAATATAAGAGGGAGATTTAACATAGCAGTGGCAGAGTCAGGATCCCTAAGTGTTTGCCAAGTATCAGGTGCGGCCTAAGTGCCCTGGATACAAAGAAAGATAAAAATAGTCTCTGCCTATAAAAAAGGTCTTGAGAAGGTAGAACATTGAGAAGGTAGAAAGGGTTTAATTTAATAAGATGAAATTCTAAAGATAAAGTTGGGGCATAAAATATCAGTTTCATAAATATTAGGGGAAGACATGGTTATATGGTCTTTATTCTAGAAAATATCTGGAAGTGTTAGAGGACAGTGAGTCAGAAGTGTGATGTAGATGCCAATTTGACCTTGGGCTTCATTAAGCGGGGCATCGTTTCCAGGAAATTTTGCGTTATTCAGTCGTTCTTCAGTCCTGTCCAACTCTTTGCGAGCCCATTATGGGTTTTCTTGGCAAGGATAAAGGAGTAGTTTGCCATTTCCTTCTCCAACTCATTTACAGATGAGGAAACTGATATAATATAAATAATGTGCCCAGGGTCACATGACGAGCAAGTATCTGAGGCCAGACTTGAACTTCGGAGGATGAGTCTTCTTCACTCCAGGCCTGGCACTCTTTCCACTGTGCCACCCAACTGCCTTAGCTTCCAGGAATAGGGAGGTTATGGTCTCATTGTGCTCTGTGCTGACTGTAGCGCTGTGTTCAGCTCTGGGCACTATAGTTTAAGAAGGACATTGACAAACGGGAAAGTATCCAGAGGAGAGTGACCAGCCTTGAGTCTATTGACATAACCTATTTGAACTTATTCCTCAATGATTAACAGACTCTCAACCAGTTATAATCTCCCCATCCCAGTGAATCTAACTCCTAACTGTTAGTACTGAATCTTGTTCTCTGTCCCCCAACACTGACTTCCTTATTCTCATCTTTCTCAAGATCTCTGCTGTTTCCCTCTTTAAAGCTATCAACCCTTTCTGCTGTGCTTTCTGGATTGTTTGCTTAGTCCTGTCAATTTTGCATTCAAAACATCTTTCCTATATGCTTCCTCTGTCTCCTTTGACCTGCCATCACACTAACGCAAGGCCTCATCACCTTGTGCCTGACTGTACCAATGGTCTGCTGGCCGGTCTCCTTGTTTCAAGTCTCTTCCTGTCCCAGCCTGTCCTCTACTTAGCTGTCAAATTGTTCTTCCACAAAAGCAGGTCTGATCATGTTCCCTGCCTCCCTCCTCCTTCCCCACCCCTGCCATTAATAAACTTCGGGTGATCCCTATCACCCCTACGATCAAATACAAAATCCTCTGTTTGGCATTGAAAGCCCTTCATGACTTGTCTCTTCTGTCCCCACCTTTCCAGTCTTCTTACACGTGACTCATGCCCATACACTCTGCAAGCCAATGACACTAGCCTCCTTACTGTTGAAGAAGATAGTACATCTCCCAATTCTGCATTTCCATGAGTTGCCCCCCATTTATGGGATTCTCTCCTTCCTCATTTCTGCATTTTCGCTTCCTTGTCTTCCCTCCAGTCACAGCTAAAATTCATGCCCTGTACACAAAACCTTTTCTGATCCCCCTTAATGCTAACGTCTTCCCTCTCTTGATTACCTCTGATCTACTTTGCTTAGACATAGTCGTTTGCATGTAAACTCATCAAGAGCAGGACATTTATTTAGCCTTTCTCGGTACCCCCAGTGCTGAGCACAATGCTTCCACATAGTAGAAGATTAATAAATGCTTTTTGATGAGCTGACTGACTGCACTGAAGGACCTGTTGAAGAGAAGACTAGGAGGGAGGATGTGATTGCTGACTCTAAGCATTTGAATAGCTGTCATTTGGAAGAAAGATTACATTTCTTCTGTCTGATTCCATAGGGCAGAATCAGAAACAGCCTTCATAACAATTAGAGCTAATCAAAAATGAGATGGCCTGTCTTTAGAGGGGGTGGGTAAGGAGGGCTTTGAACCGAAGCAGGATGATACCTTGTGGCATATCTTATAGTGGGCATTCCTTTCTGGGCATGCATTGGAATAGATGATCATGGAGGTCCCTTCCAACTCTCAAATTCCATGATTCTGTGACTAGGTGGTCTTTAAGGCATCTTTATGATCTTATCATCATGGCTGATAAATCAATCAACAAGAATTGGTTCAGCTCCTCCTACATGTCAGTCAGTGTTTTAGGAGCATGGATGAATGAGTTCATGAATGAGAAATTATGAATGAGTGGTTCTAGGATGGGGCAGAGAAAGGGGCACAGTGTCCATGGCCATCAGACCACAAGAAGATATGCTTTATGTCCACAGAACCTCCAAGTAGTTTTTATTATGACTGTTGCTGATATTATTCTCTATTGAGATATTTCACCCCTGTCCACTTCATGCAGGAAAACCAGAGATTGAAAAAAAATAACAGTGATTTTTTTCTGGAAATGACTCTCATTCCCCCATCTCTTACCAGAGTTAACTTGCAGTTGGGGTTATAATTTTTCCAAGAAAAAGTAAACTCTGGGCAGACACTTCCCAAATCAGCAGTAGGAAGGGCCTGTCAAAATGAACAGTCAGTGGAGATGCTTGGCTCAGGGTCTCAGGCTGGGAGAGAAAGGTAGAGGTGGCTGCAGCCTTGGTGCCTTTCTCATTCATTTCCACCCCAAATTGGTGCAGCAACTACAGATTGGAGGAGATGAGACATAGGAGAAGAAATTAAATTCTTGGCTTGTGGAATGATGTAAAGTCATGATAGGAGGACTCAGAGCTGGAAGATTCTTTGGAAATTTTTTAGTCCAATTTTCTCATTTTATGAATGAGAAAACCAAGGTCCCAAATAGGATTTGGACTTAGAAGTTTCCTATCTTCCAGTCAAATTGTCTTTGCATTACATTGTCCTACAAATATTAGGATAGTGGTAAGAACAAACATTTCATTAAGTGCCTGCTGTGTCCAAACCACTTTGCCATTGGCCAGACAAGGATTAGATTGCCCTGGACTTCAGGGAAATAGTTGAGAAGGTATATAAAAGCAGTATCAGAAGAATTAGATGAATCTCAGATAGACATAGTATCCTGATTATCTCAGTAGGGCATGTATTTCATTATGGATATAATACATATACACAAGGAAAGAAATGGATATTTAATATCTATGAACCTTTATTAAATTAGAGTGATAGTGATGTCTTTTTTTTATTTTTTTAGGGTCAGTCTGACTATTTTTAAAAAATGTAGCAAGGGTTTTGTTTTTCCCTATCCTTGAAGCAGGGTATTATAGTGCAAAGAAAATTATACTTAGAGTTAGAGGATCTGGTTATGAACCTAACTTCTTGGAAAATGTGTCCTTGGGTAAGTCATTTAACCAATGAGCTTTAATCTCCTTACTTTTAAAGTGAGAAGGTTGTATTAGATGATCATCAAAGTTCCTTTTCAGCTTTAAAACCCATAATTCATAAAGGAAGAGGACCAGTTTACAGGCCCCGTCCAACTGAGAAACATCTCTAGTGTTTGTCTTCCTATCCTCTGCTGTATTGTTATACCTTCTTTGCTTATGAGACAGGGTCACTTGTCATAAAGTAGCTAAGCTGTCATTGGTCTCATGCATATAACCAGCCCTGGATCAGTGGTTCTCAACCTTCCTAATGCCACAACCATTTAATACTCCTATGTGGGCATATCTGCATGTGGGCTGACCCGTCTGGAGACAGAGGGAGGAGCGGTGTCTCGGTTCCTAAGACCAAAGACCACTTTGATTTCAAATGCTCAGAAATATGTGTTTTCCGATGGTCTTAGGCAATCCCCAAAGGGGTTGTGACCCACAGGTTGAGAACCCACAGGTTGAGTCTTAGATATAAGTTGATACTAGAACTCTGCCCATTTACTCAGTGTTCTTTGACCTAGGAGGTTTCTGAGCAAAGCCTTCAGAAATCATTGGCTTGAGGATATTGTAGACAGAGTTGACGTTTTTTTGGATAGGGTTTTCTTGAATTAGCATAGTTTAGAGTTAATAGTAGTGGATCAGGAGCAGGAAGGAAATGTTAATAGCTTGAACTAGGCAGGATGGTGTAGAAAATAAGCTGGAATAGGGGGTGGGGAACTGTGGTCTCAAGTCCACACGTGGCCTAGATCCTTGGGGGCAGCCTTTTGACTGAGTCTAAGTTTAAGGAGATTTGTTCTGTGAAGTTTGAATTCAGTCAGAGGGCTGCACTTGGGGACCTAGAGGGCCACATGCAGCCTCAAGCCTGCAGGTTCCCCACCTCTGGTCTGGGCTTTAGGTTTGAACCTTGCTTCTGACACTAGCGGGGTTACCTTGGGCAGGTCACCTCACTTCTATATATATAAACTTTAATTTCTTTATCTCTATAATTAGAGAGTTAGACTAGATGACCTCAAAGGTCTCTTTCACTAAAGACAAGTTTAACTTGATTAACATCAAAGTCCAGTGTCTCTGACAAGATAATTTCTCAAGATAGTTTTTAGAGGATAAATTGAAAACTATTTCTTCCCTTGGTCCTAGGAAAGACCACTTTGATTTCAAATGCTTAGTGCATCTATACATATTTGTAAAGGGTTTATTTTTCTTGCCTTCTCAATGAGTAAGGGAGGGGGAAGGGGTAGAGGGAGAATTTGGAGCTAAAAAGAATACAAAATGAATTGAAAAAATAAAATAAAACAAAATAAATAAAAATATCATAAAGAAATGATAAATAAAATGAAATAATAAATTTAAATAAATTAAAACATAAAACAAATGTTGACTGAACTACATTATTGAATTGCATTTTAAATTTTAATTGCTGTAGACTTTATTCCTTTCTAGAAGGAATAAACCACACATAAATGAGGGAGCATAGCATGGTGGAAGGAGAACTATAGTTGGAATTTGAAGTTACAGGGCCAAATCTCAGTTCTGACACTTAATAGCAATGTGAATTGGGCAAATGTTCAATTTCCTCATGCGTCAAATGAAGGCACTGAATTATCTTGGTTTCTGAGGCTACTTCCCGCTTGAAAGGGTTATGATTCTATGAATGACTAAGAATTGTTTGATTAAGAGGAGCTGAACTAAGGGCATAGGTTATTGGATTTAGAGCTGAAAGTCACCTTAAAGAACTTATCCTTTTATCTTACAGTTGGGAAAACTGTGGTCCAGAGAACAGAAGTGATTCTCCTAAGGCCACATGGACAGAAAATAACTGGAACGAATGCCAAATCCAAAGTGAAGACTGGCAATCCCTGCTGCTCTCCTCCAGCATATTACAACAAAAGCAGCTGTGTGGCTTTGGGATCCCACAAGAAGAAAAAAGTCAAGAGACAAAAGTCATTCTTGTGATGGAGTTTTCAAGTCATTGAGTAGTCCTGGCTAGGTAAATAGTGTTTTATTTAGTGCTATTGAGAAGAACAAAGAAGGCTCTGGCATGAGGGCACAGAGTCCAAATAGGGGCATCTGATAGAGGAAAGCTAGTCTTCCAATTGAAAGATGAAAGGAAAGAAGAAACTGTTTACATTTTCTACCTTACCTTTGAGATTGTCAGGTGTGGTTGTTCAGTGATGTTGGATAGATAGACTTCCGGAGTGAATATGCTGGAAAAACCCATTTTGGGAAGTATTTCTTCCAGGTTATACGCCCCAGAAATCGAAAACTTTGGCAATTGTAAGTTTAGCAGACTTCATAAATAAAAAAGGAGAAAGACAGAAATAAGTCATATTGTTCCAATACTCTTCTTCCCTTTCTTCCCCATTTCTTCTCTCCCTTCTTCCTTTCCCTCTTTAGCTAAGGGAGATGATTTTTGAAAGTGATACTTTTAATGAAGTGTTGGGGAAGAAGGGTGACATCCACTTGAGGGTGGGGTTCAGCCAAAAGGAAGTAACTAGGCAGGTACCTTGTACAACCTACATGTGACTTCTTGAAATAACGTAAGCCTCCCTCAGAATCCTATAACTGAGCCTGAAGGGAAGGGAAGGTAATGGGTATTTACACCATTTCTACTAGGTGTCAGGCACTTTTGCAAGAGCAGTTTTCACAAATATCTCATTTGATCCTTATAACATCTCTGTAAATTAGGCGACATTATTACCTCAATTTTATGGTTGAGCAAACTGAGGCAATCAGAGGTTAAATGACTTACCCAGGGTCACATAGCCAATACATGTCTGAGGTCAAATTTGAATTCAGGTTTTCTTAACTCTAGAACTAGAGTTCTATTCACTGTGCCACCTAATTGCCCAGAATAGACACCCAGGTGAAATCAACAGGGATTTGTTCTTTATCCCTTTCCTCCTCAAAATCTTATTTCATTGCCTCATCATAGTATGTATGTGAACCCAATACCTGTGCTGTGGGGAAGGACCCCACCTAGGGAAAATGGACCAGAAGAAAGCTGAGGAAGGGCCCTAGTTGAAGCTTTTGTGATTTAGCACCTAAAAATAAAATACTTAAGTACCATAGAGCAAGATTTTTCTGGCAGCAGCCACACCTATATTTATTTTTTTTAAAGGCATGTTTAGGGGAGGCTAGATGGTGCAGTGAATAGTGCACTGGCCTTGGAATCAAGAGGACCTGAGTTCAAATCCAGCCTCAGACACTTAACACAAAACTAGCTGTGTGACTGTAGGCAAGTCACTTAAGGTAAGCACCTTCCCCCTCCAGAAAGCAAAAAATTTAATCAAATCAAATCAAAAGCATGTTTAATCATGCCCTGTCTTGTCCACCATGTTCTACACTAGGCAGCTGCCTATCTTGCCTTTATGAGCTAATTTCACCTCTGTCCGGGGGTTCAAAGGTCATACTTGACACATTTGTCCAGGGCCAGAGAATGATTTCTAAGATTTTCCTCTTTCTTCAGGCAGTGAGGTGGTATAGTGGATTGAATGCCGGACGGCATCAGGGACACAAGTTCAGACCCTATTCCAGATATGGACAAGTCACCAAAACTCTCCAAGATTTGTTTTTTTCCTCTGTAAGATGGGAATAATAAGAGTGGCTACTTCCTAGGGTTCCTGGAGGCATCACATGAGATAACATATGGAAACCACTTTGCAGACTCTCAAGAGCTCTACAAAATACTGGATCTCTGAGGTCATCTCCCTCTCTACACTTCTGTGGTTTGGTGAACTGTAGGTGCTAAGCTGAGGAAATGCTGGCCTGACCAGTTTTCTGCATAAGATTGAAAGGGAAGGCCAAAGGGGTTACATCCCCAGTCCCCAGGCAAAGAGAAAGAAGGGAGCAGGAGGGAGCATCTCATTTTATTTGTGTTTGTATTTAGAATGTTGTGCTCTGCTTAGCGTCAGTCTTTTAATTCAGAATTTCAAACAGTGGAATGAAACAAAGGGAACTTTGGTGGTGGTTGGGTATCTGTCCATGGAAGTGATTTACTAGAGATGGTTTTCCTTTGTCTAAATAACTGGATAATAGAGCTGCAGCTGGATTACGTGTTGGACAGAGTGCTGGGCCTGGAGCAGGAAGACCTGAATTCAAATGTGACTGCAGACATTTACTAGCTGTGTGACCCTGGGAAAGTCATTTAATCTAGAAATGGCAAACCATTCCAATATCTTTGCCAAGCAAAACTCCATGGAGAGTATGGTCCACAGGGTCACAAAGAGCCAGATATAACTGAACAAGAACACAACAGAGCTGCTATTTCTTTTTTCAATAGACTGTATAATTGGAGAAAGTTAGAATCAGAAGAGAAACAAAAGATATTACGGATACCCTGTATCCATGGCTACCAGCTAAGGTACCTTGATAGGCCCTTGGAAGTCCCGATGCCCCAGTTACCTGGGCAGTAGTAATTTGTTCCATTTCTTCAGGGTCTCTGGCGTCAGAGAATCTTCCACTTGCCTCATTTTCCCTTCATCTGGCAGAACGAGAAGGATGAGGACGTCCTCGATGTATTCCATTTGGAGTACAATGCAGGCCAACTCCTGGTCATACAAAAACCGATGCTGGGCCTTTTGGTGCATCATGGCAGGCCTAAGGATCTTCTCATCTGCAGAGGAGCTCAGGCGCTTCTTAACCCAATAATGCTTGAAAGGGTGCATCCATTTGGCTTGTGACAGACATAAGGAAACCAGAAGTGAGTACGACTCAAGGCCCCACCTTCAAAGATAGCTCTTTATCTGGCATTCATTCATTCATTCATTCATTCGTTCATTTGTTCATTCGTTCATTCGTTCGTTCGTTCGTTCATTCATTTGTTTGTTTGTTCGTTCATTCATTTGTTCATTCATTCATCACTGTTTTCTTTTCATTCTCTCTATAGTTAGAAGGGGAAAAGTCAGAGTAGCCGGGTTCAAACATTGGCTCCACCACTTATTTGAAACCTTGATTATATTTTTAACCTTGATGAGTTTCACTTTTCTTTGCTGTAAAATGAGAGCGTTTGAGTAGCTGAACTATTAGGTCCCGTCCAACTCTAAATTTACTACCTTGGGGGAACAAGTTAACTTTCATACAGGAAACAAAAAGCAGTGCTCTATGTCTAGGCTGTTCCTTTGGATGTTGTGGACAGTGTCTGGAGCTTAAAAATAATTTCTCCTTTTTATATACCTTTTTTTATAATTTACTTGCTGTGTGACAAGTCATGTAACCTCTGCCTCAGTTTCTTCAACTATAAAATGGAGATAATAATAAAATTTAAATTTATTATTATATAATTAATAATAAAATGTAAAATAAAAAATAAGAATAAAAAATAATGAATCAATAAAATGGATTGTTGTGAGGATCAAATGAAATAGTATTTGAAAAGCACTTAGTACAGTGCCTGGAATACAGAAGGTGACTAATAAATGCTTATTCCTTTCCCTTCCTACTTCTACGATCTGGATTTGTTAGTTTCTACAGCTCCCTGTTGTGATGTTTTAAATTGGGAGATCTGGTAGCGTAGTGGGAAGAGCATTGGATCTGGAGAAGGTCCTGAATTTGAATCTTGGCTCTTTCTACTTATTTTCCCACCTGGGATCAATTCCCTCCTTGGTCAGCTTTAGTTTTCTCATCTCTAAACTGAGAAGGTTTGGATTAGATTATCTCTAAGGCCTGACCACCAAATTCTATGAAAGTAGGATATTGCTTAATTTCTATGTCTGTTAGGCATTATGTACTTCTTCACGTGCTGTTTTCTTTAGTTCAAACTTTCATGATGCAGAAAACAATTTTACCTTTTACTTGAAGGGGACAGAAAGTGCCATATGGCTGTAGATAGAAAGGATGTAGAAAGATGGATGTAGATATGGCAGTTGGGTGACACAGACCATGGAGTCAGGAGGAGCTGAGTTCAAATATGACCTCAGATACTTAACACTTACTAGCTGTATGACCATGGGCAAGTCACTTAACCCCAATTGCCCTGCCTCCCCCCCTCAAAAAAAAGTATAATACATCCATATGGCCCAGGACAACCTGAAGTCATCTTTGAGATCTCCAGTTTTAGACAGACATTAAAAAAATTTGAATTAATTTATTTATTTTCTTGTTTACATCACTCATTTCCATGAGCTTTTGAGTTACACATTTTCTCCCCATCTTTTCCCTGCCCACCACCCCAAAACAGCAATCCCACTGTAAAGCTCCTCCCCCAATCTGCTCTCTCCTATGTTCTCCCCCATCACCCCTCTGACTTTCCAGTAGGGCAGGATAGATCTCCCTACCACAGTGCCTGTATATCTTAATTCCCAGTTGCATGTAGTTGATAAAAATAATAATAATATATAGACATATGTTTTTAACATTTGATTATAGAACTTTAAATTCTAGATTCTTTCCTTTCCCCCCTCTTCACTCACCCCCACTGGAAGGACAAGCAATTCAGTACAGGCTGTACATGGATAGTTACACAGAACATCTCCACAGTGGACATATTGTGAGAGACTGATTATATGTCCCTCCTTCCTATCCTGCCCCCCGCCTTGGTCTATTCTCTACCCTGTCCCTATCCCTTTACAGAAGTGTGTGCTTCCAGCAACCCTCCCCCCACCCTTCCCTGCCCTCCATCATCACCCCTCTCATCCCCATTCCCCCTATTCTCCTGTGTGGCAAGATACCTAGTTTAGAGTTTATGTCATTCCTTTCCTAAGCCAAATACAATGAGAGTAAGGTTGACCCTTTCCCTTTTGCCTTCCTGTTCTTCCCCTCTATTTTAACAATTATCCCTAGCCTGTTGTATATGAGATGATTCTGTCTCTCCCTGTCTCCTTTCATTCTAATCCTCTCCCATCTCAGAATTTCATCTTTTAAAGTATCATCCCTTCCTATTAAATTGATCCTGTGCCATCTATGTACACACACACACACACATACACATACTCAGATATGTATTCAAACACATATATATACACACCCTCCTACATAGACATATGTATATTTATACATATATATACATTTATATTCCCTTCACCTATCCTCATACTGAGAAAACTTTCATAAGTTACAATTATTGTTTTTCCATGTAAGTAGTTCCACTTTGATAAGTTCCTTATGATTACTTTTCCAAGTTTACCTTCTCATACTTCTTGTATTTGAGTGTCAAATTTTCTTTTCAGTTTTGTTTTTTTCAGCAAGAATGGTTTAAAGTCCTCTACTTCACTGAATGACCATATTTTCCCCTGCAAAATTATACTCAATTTTTCTGGGTAAGTCATTCTTTGTTTTAATCCTAGCTCCCTCATATTCCAGGCCCTTTGATCCCTCAATGTAAAAGCTGCCAGATCCTGGATTATCCTAATTGTGTTTCCACAGTATTCAAATTGCTTCCTCTTGGCAGCCTATAATATTTTCTCTTTGATCTGGGGATTCTGGAACTTGGCTATAACATTCCTAGAAGTTTTCTTTTTGAGATCTTTTTCAAGAGGTGATTGGTGAATTCTTTCAAGTTCTATTTTCCTCTCTGGTTCCAAAATACCAGGGTAATTTAACTTGAGAATTTCTTGAAGGATGCTTTCTAAGTTCTCTTTTTGATCATGGCTTTCAGGTAATCCAATAATTTTTAAATTGTCTTTCCTGGATCTATTTTCCAGGTCAGTGGTTTTTTTCAAGAGGAGATTTCACATTGCTTTCTATTTTTTCATTGTTTGGATCTGTTTAATAGTATCTTGATTTCTCATAAAGTCATTTGCTTCCATTTGCTCC
>JAQQSW010004296.1:0-14473 GCA_028646575.1 Pseudocheirus occidentalis
GAAAGGTAGGCAAAAAAACTAATTGGAAACTAAATAATTTAATCCTAAAGAATGAGTGGGCTAAACAAGAAATTATAGAAACAATCAGTAACTTCATTCAGGAGAATGACAATAATGAGCCATCATACCAAAACTTGTGGGATACAGCAAAGGAAGTACTTAGGGGAAGTTTCATATCCCTAAGAATGACTATACTGACACAGCTGATTAGGGAAGGATTGATGAATGGGCACCAGAACACTTAAAGACTAAAATCTTGGATCAGAGAGTAATTTTACCAATAGTTCTGTATTGTATTAGTATTTCTAATAGTTTTTCTCCTAATGCCTTGTAGATTATTCCTTGAAATCTTTGTTCTGTGTCCTAGATTTTAGAATCATAGGTTTAGGTCTTTGAGGTCACAAAGCCTAAATCCACCATTTTACAAATGAGAAGACAGAGAGCCATGAAATAAGTTTTCCACATTCCAGGTAATTAGTAGCAGAGGTGCAATGCACTTGACTCCAATAGGTACTTGACTCTAAGGGAAGAAAATTGATATTGAAGTTCAGGAGAGATCAGATCTAAATTATACCTTTCCTCCAAACACAAAGTCCCCTATTGAAGAAAAAAAATGAAATAAATGAAAAAAAAATCCACACCAAGAATTGTCAATCTGGTTTAAGACATTAATTACACAGTTTCTATTCTGTATTAGGTGAGAGATTGATGAATTTTCATACCTCATCATGTACCCCATCCCATTAAGCAGATTTTGATCCCTTGGAAAGAACTATCTAGTGCCTGGTTATTGCCAGCTCAATTGCCCAGGGGAGTCTAAAAACTTTATGAATTCATTTTTTGAATCAGATAATTTGAGTAACTCAAAAGGCTTGTGCCACTAGCCACCATAGTAATTTATGGCCTCCCACTTAATTCCAGACCAATGACCCAAAAGACCAAGAACTGGCAGATAGAAATATGGAAGAAGTTTGAATTATAATCTGAATATCCCCTGCTTAACACTTTGGATTTTGGCATTCCTAATAAACACTGGATTTTTTTACCAGCTTAGACAGATAGATAGAGATAGACAGAATAGACAAATAGGCACACATATATTTATATAACACAAACATATATGTGTGTGTGTTTGTGTGTGTGTTTGTATGTGTGTATGCCATTGTGTTTACTATGTGTCACATATGATGCCAAATAAGGCAGCCCCTTCCTTCAAAGAGCTTATGTTCTAAGGAGGAAAGACGACACATAGATATTTAAAAGAGAGGAAATGAGAAAGAGGTTTGCCATGGTCTCATGGCCTAGGAATGACTTGTTAGTGCAGTGAAGGTAAGATAAGGCCAAAGTTTGTCTATCAGAAACAGGGATGTCTCTAGGAGCTTAGTCTAGGGTTCCCTTGATAGCAGAAGGGGGAGGGTGGGTAACAGTGGAAAATGCATGACATGGGATGACCAGGAAGTAGAAGTGAGATATCTGCTTTACGTACCCTTGAATCCTATACTAGGTACTGACCCAGATTCTTGGACTGGTGTAGACTGTAGCCTACTTAAACCCACAACGCAAGCAACTGTCTATTACCTTTTGGGTGATGTGCAATTCTTTGAAGACAGTAGAATTAAATGATTTTCATTCTATACAAATTCTATTCATTTTTATTCATCACCAGAAGATTCATATTAAAAATAAGGACTTTTGCTTCACAGGGAATAGTGAGATAATTTCAAAGCCTTATATACTCTCCAAAATACTATCTGGTTCATACTAATTCTCCTCTTCATTTCTGTACTCAACTTTTTTTTTTACTTTAAGCACTGTCATTCTAAAATACACATGCTGATTGAAGAGCAACATGGAAAGTTCACTCAACTCCGTAAAAATAGTTGTATATTTAGCAGGATACAGTTCGGCTAACACATCATTAGGTGACTATGTCCACTGGCTCTTCTCTTAAGATGGAAGAGAAAGCAGCAATGACAACCCAAGGCCTGTCTGTTCCCTTCCCATACATGTATAAATGACTTTTTTATTAAGGATTATTTTTCACTTCATATAGTTCCAAAAAGATGGGAGGGGAAGGGAATAAACAGGCACTGCACTAAGAATTTTACAAATATCTCATTAAATCCTCAGAATTAACCTGTGAGGTCAATATTATCATCTCCATTTTACAACTGAGGAAACTGAGGCAAACAGAGGTTAAGTGACTTTCCCTGGGTAATATAGGTAGTAAGTGTCTGAGATAGGATTTTAACTCAGGTCTTCCTAACACGATATCCATTGTATTGTCTAGCTTTCCAATAAGAAGATGAAGAATCACCGGGAAAATGCACCCCAGACTCATGTCAAAATATGAAAGCCATGATAGATGTGTGGTTGGGTGCCTGTCACAGTCTAGACTGTATTCAATCTTCATTCACTTAGTTTTTCCTACGTGGATAGTTAGGTAAACTCTTTTACATGATTATGTGTATTATTTAGGAGTTTCTGCATTGTTTCAAAGCCTGATGTAGTCAGCAAAATGACATCTGTTAATAAAAGCACCTTGAAGACCTCACGATCTATGGAAGGGGCTCTATCCATTTGTCAGTCTGATGAAGCTTATGGACATTTTCTAGAAAAATCATGGTTTTTAAATGCATAAAATACATAGCATTATGAAGGACTACACAAACCAGAGACATAAAGGTTAGGAGGACCGAGCATCTTCCACAAAACAAGACTATCTGATGGTACCTGTTAGCCTTTGAATACTGAAATACAATGATCGCTATATTAAAAACAAATTTCATGGACTTTGATTTAGGAACTAGTTCTGGAGAGAATCCCATTTCAATTTGAAAAACATTTTCCATGATAGTTAAAAAAAAAGCAACAACATGTGAACCTATGTATCTCTCCCTATTTTTTTGCCTAACAGTCACTAGAGGGTCACTGTGTAATTGCATTTCCTTTCTTGTATCTTTCAAGGAAATTTGTACAATTTACCATATACATGGGAGACAACGTGGAAGGGACCCTTTGATGTGGCACTTTGATCTACTTAATTCCATACTTTTCTGAAGTTTATAAGAAACAAACACAATCAATTGTGGAACTTTCAAAGCTGTAACTTGCAATTCTTTCTTCATTCCTTTGTCAAAAATACACTCAAATTTTGTGCCTTGATAACTCATAAATATTTCACAGTCAAATGGATCTGATTTCATCACTTTAGATGCTACTTCCAGTGATGCAAATAGTTCCTCATCCATATGTGCCTGACATCCTGTGTGAATCTTGACCATAAAAGATGAACACCGGGGGTGGCTAGGTGGTGCAGTGAATAGAGCACCAGCCCTGGAGTCAGGAGGACTGACCTCAAACTGGCCTCAAAGTCAAATCTGGCCTCAGACACTTAACACACACACACAAAAAAAACTAGCCATGTGACCTTGGGCAAGTCACTTAACCCCAATTACCCTACCTCCCCCCCTCCAAAAAAGAAAAAAAAAGAAAAAAACCATGAACACAAGGGTCACCTAAGATGCCAGAAAGTGTCCTTGAGGAGAAATCGAGGGAAGATTTCATAGAGATGTAAGAGTGAGCAAATTCATTGGTAGCCACAAGTGTTTTCTTAGTCACCTTCATTGGATGGCTTTTTTAGCCACAGAAATTCCTGAGGGAGGTAGTACCCAAGATGATGAATCGCTGCTCTTTGAATTGTTGCCATCTCCATCCATTCACTCATTTAACAAATCTTGATTTACTGCCTACTCTATGTAACATAACATGTTGAGTTCTATTGACATTACAAGGATGTATATTTCTTGTTCTCAGAACTCATATTCTAAAGACAAATAGAATACTAATGTGAAGATTTAATGTAAAATTTAAGATGGGACCTGTGATTTCATTGGTTTAATGGGTTCATCATGTATTTGGTGGGCTAAAATAGGAACCATGGACAACATAGAATAAGCAGCATAAAACTGATATGTTATCAAAGAAATTTATGATGGGTAGTAAGGGATAGTTACCTAACAGAATGTAGGCTCCATGGACTCCCATTCACAAGAGATAAAGCATTTTGGGTGGAGAGTCTTGGGAAATTTGGAGGAAGATATGAATCAGAGTCACAAAAGCTGAGAAGGTATGAAAGATTTCCAGACTACAATGTTGCAGCAATCAAAGGATCTTAGATGTATAGCTGGAAGCATCTAAGGGACCATTTCATTCAATTGTCATTTTGAGTATAGGGAAAAAGCATTTCTAAGAAGTTCTACATGTTGGCTAAGTTTGGGGGATGAAATTCAACCCTACATTCTTCCTCTGACTCCAATTTGTGTTCCATGGTGTCACACTATCATTAACCTATTCAGTGCATTCAGAAGGAGACTAATGCATGCATCAAGGAGTTTTTGAAAAAAAAAACCATGGAAATCAGTGCCTTAGTCTTATTATATACCTTTCAATGAGCGGTGATGGTACATCAAGCTGTTAGGGTCATCCTTAAATCTGATGGAAACTTGTCTGATATAAGTAGTTGGGGCAGAGTCAATACTGGATCCAAGGATAAGTGAATCAGATGTTGAGATTTATGTTCCAGCCATTTACATGCCATGTGCTTTGAACTTGGGACATCATTACCCTATAATTTTCTCCTTTTCCTGGATATTTTAGTCTACTAAGATATGCATGAGCATCCCTATGGGCAACATTTTGACTTAGGAAAACAATTACTATTATCAATTATAATGTGTTTTATTTTGTAAAATATTTCCTAATTACATTTTTAAAAATTTTATTTTTAATTTATGGAATAAAACCAGCATTTCCACATTATATAATAAAAAAAGATGATTGTACACGAAAGTGCAAATCTATTAAGTATAGCTTGTTATTAAATATTAAATATTTGCATATGTCATCATGTATGTATGCCTATGTGTGTATATGTGTATTGTCATGTAAATCTTTGTTTCCCTTTTTACTTCTCTCTTCCTACTCCCTAGAAATGGCTACATTATATACAAATGAGTATGTGTGTGTGTGTACTTCCTTATATGTACTTATACATATATACACTCACATAAATGTAGGCATGTATGTATATGTGTGTGCATATGTAAAATTATTCTGTGCATATTTCTATTTATCCATTCTTTCTCTGCAATCTGATAGTGTCTTCATATATTCTTTTTTTTTTTTGCTTTTTTTTCGGAGGGCAATTGGGGTTAAGTGACTTACCCAAAGTCACATGGCTAGTAAGTGTGTCAAGGGTCTCAGCCCAGATTTGAACTCAGGTCCTCCTGACTCCAGGACCAGTGCTCTATTCACTGCACCACCTAGCTGCCCCTTCATAAATTCTTTATGGTTAATTTGGATATTTATAAAAGTCAAAATGACTTATTTGCTCAAAGTAGTTCAGTGGCATTTAGGAATATTACAGGCTCATGTGACTCATGGGACCTGTATTTGACCCTTCTGTCTTAGACTGTACTTCTAGCAACCTCCTAGTCACTGGTAGCCTTGTTTCCATCTTATCTTAATAGGATCCCTGATTCTCGGACCATCTCCATGTAATGATACTGTGGTCTATCTCTCTACCTTCTCTTCATTCTAGCTTTCCCCTATGGGTCATCTTTCCCACAACCTCATTGGAATCTAAGCTCCATGAAGAACAGAATTATCTTACTTGTCTTCATTTGTATTCCAGTACTCAGCATTGTACCTTACAAATAGTAAACATTGGCACCTGCTCTGCCATTTACATTCTTGGAGAATTTGCTGGAGCACTGAGTAATTAAATGACATATCCAGAGTCACATAGAGATTATGTTCGTAGGATAAAAGATTTAGATAGCTTAGGAACCTAAGAAGTCATATAATCCAACCCCCTCACTTCAGAAACAAAAAGTATGAGACCCAAGGAATCTAAGTGATCTGTCTAAAGTCTCACTGGTAATATGTCTGAGGTAGGCTTTGAAAGAAAACCATTTGACTCACAAGTTAGTGTTATTTCCATTGTACTATTTAGCCCCTGATGCATCAATAAATCTAGGTTTCCTTGACTATGAGGAAAACACACAAACACACACATGTGTGCTCACACATGTACATACGTACACATACACCCAAGTACACACACACACATACACCTCTAATATACCTGTAATCTCATTCATTTGAGTGTTACTTACAATAAAACAGATTGCAACCCACCTATCCATTCCTGCCCATGATATTTGACTTTCCTCCATATGTTCCCATAAACTCAACTAAGTGGGTAGAGATTGTGCTGATGTCAATGGAACCCTTGGGCTCTCCACTGACATTCCCTAACTCTAGCTATATAAGCACATTATCTTGACAAACCCTACCCCATCCCCACCCCCAATCATGCAACAAATGAAAATGGTTCATAATTTTGAAGTAACTATTTGGGCTTGGAGTATAGTTATCATCTCCCTTGAACCAATTTTAAATTGCATCAGTCACTGCCTATGGAGAATGATTGAAGGTCTTACCTTTGTTCTTCTTTAGATATATATGTTAGCCACACAGACACAAAGCCTGGATATCTTAGTGATCACCAGAAGCATTCAGCTTCCTCATGTCTTTTTGTTCTGTTATATTTTTGTGGGATGAATCACCCAGTGTGAGGAGCTCTGATGTTACTTTTAAACTGTCGAGCTGGGGCACCCACAAAAGAACAAACATGAAAGTGAGGTGTGTTCTTTCTTCATTTTTAGAAGCATCCTTTTCTCTACCTATCTTCCCCCTTCCCCCCCAAAAAATTAAAGCTGTACATCAAATTGATGCTGAGACTAGGATTTTCACCCCATTCTCCCTCCCTGCAAACATATCTTGCTGAGATCCAGAAGATAATGAAAAGAAAAAGCAGAAACTCATTTCTGGCAGGTTAAATAGGAGGGGAGAAGTTTCTTAATAGAGAAAGGTATTTAGGAAAGAGGGGCTGTTCTTTGTTATTTTTTTGGTGGGTTTTATGTTTCTGCTCTTGTTTATTCCCTTATTATCCAACTAAAAATATCTGGCAGTGATAAAATGGTGAATTTCTATAATTTCTTTTAACACAAGAGTTGTTAACTGCCACTATTCTGTGCTGTTAGCGGTCCTTAAGGTTTCAAATCATGATACCTCAAATTGCTGATTGTGAAACATTTGCTACCACTGATTGCTTCTGTTCTTTCAATAATAGAGACAGTTGGAACACCTGTATTCATGCAGTTAAAAAAACATCACCACCACCCCTTCTCTACCATTTAGCAAAAATCCAACAAATATTTATGAAATGCCTACCATCGCTCAAGCACAGTGCTAGGCACTAAAGAGAAAAAAAGGAAACTGTCTCTTTCCCCTGGACACCTGGCTTTCACTGAGAGAAAGTATATACACAGAAGATAAAATACAAAATATAGGAATAAGGACTATATCATTAATTTGGGTAACTCCCAGGTGAGGACATTCTGTCCATCCGTGCAGGTGAGTACCATCTCTACCAGGTTTAGTCTCAGAGAGATTCTAGCAGTACTGAAAGGTAAGCATCATGCACAGAGTAATTTAGGCAATATGTGTCAGAGGAAGGACTCAAATCTATGTTTTCTTTTGCAGATCTCTATGCACAATCTTTTTCAATGCAAAATATTACAAAGGATTCTAGGAAGTCATGGGAGAGGGCACTAAAAGGTGTGTGTGTGTGTGTGTGATGGGGTATGTGTGTGAAAGGTCTATGTGTGTGAAAGGCCTATGTCTTAACCTGCCCTTGAAGTGAGCCTTGACTAGAGGAAAATTGCAAAGAGCAAAGATAAGGAGGAATAATATCCTAAGCCTAAAGGAGAGTCTATGCAAAGTCAGAGAGAAAGGAATTGAAATAACAGTACTATGTGCCCAGAGAAGAGAAGAGAGACTGGATGGAACATAGATTATATTGGGGGTGATAACATTAAATAAACATGGAAAGATAATACTAATAGGTAACAAAAAATATAGGAAACAGTGTGTTTGAAATGCCAAAAGAGGATTCCATATTCTAACTTCAAGGTAATTGGGAGTTGATGATGCTTTTGGAGGAAGTGAGTGACAGAGTATCAGCAAGCACCCTAGCATACCCAGGGCAGCTGCTAGCACAGGTTCTTAGATCTGCTTTACTAAAGGAAAGCAACCCAAAATGGGTTAGCAATGTTTCTTTATTCAAAAAACATCATTTATCTAGTTCAGGGAAAAAGCCAGCATCCTGAACTCCAGAAAATACAAACCCGAGTTACAGGCACAATTTACAAATACAAGTTACAAGCAAGTTACAAGAAACAGATCAGCAGATGGGCTTCCAACCATCTGACCATCACATACATTACCTATTCAAGATACCAGAGAGGGAAGCATCATCATCTGGGTTTTTCAAAGCCGGGGGCGGGGGGTGGGGACGGTCAAGAGCTTCCCAGAGTCTCATCTGGTCAAATCACACAACTCTTCTCAAAGTGAGCCCCAAAGCAAAGCTTCACATCAGGGCATATATATAGTCTTCTCCTGGGTCAGCCCTCTTGACCCACTGTCCAATTACAAAGCAACAAGGTGTGGCCATTCCCCCCAAAATACCCAAGCTTCTCACCACGGCCTCCACATGAACATTCTCAGAGCCACTTAAGCAAAGGGGCTAGGGGCAGGAAAGAGCTTCAGATTCCCATTACACATAGTCAGGTCTCCTCTTAGGAAAATAAGTTTGGCATTTAGGTGTATGACAAAATGGAGAAGAGGCATGTGAGTGAAGCTATTGCAGTAGTCCAAGAGATGGGTGATAAAGGCCCCAAATAGGGTGTTGTACTGTGAGTGGAGATACAGGGACAGATGTGAGAGATGTAGCAAAGGAATAATTGATGAAAAGAGTAGATAGACGGTGAGAGAAATTAGTGGAATCTAAATGGGGGAGATCCCCAGAATCAAAATTCTTGCCAATGTGCCCATTTATGTGGATGAGAAATACTGCAGAAGAACATTTAACTCTGATTCATTAGGAAGCTCAATTAGAAAATGACATTAGCTCCAGATAATAGTAATGTGAATGCAGTAAAACAGAGTGCTATAATGTTGATGAGTAATGCATACTTGAACTCCATTAACTGAGTCATCTTATGTCTAGAGAAAGAGTTTGGGGACTTTATTTGGAAGGAAAAATTAAAAGGAAGGAGAAACCAATGAAAAATCCATGCATGTCCCTATTAATATACTGTTTTTCCTCTTCAGAGCGTGAATGCCAGAGTAATTTGTTCTATAAATTAGATTTCACTCTATTACTCCTTTCAAGGTGCAATTAACAATTGACAGCTTAATACTGGAGTGGGAAGGGGGTTCGTGCTTTTTGCAGGGTAAAGTTTCTCCATTGTTCCACCAGTAATTTACATTGACGTCAACAGGAGTTATGTGTTTGTTGAGGTGGGAGAACTGATTGGAATTTCTTCCCTCACTGATATGTCCTCACAATGTTTGAGAATTCAGAACTGGCTCTCTTTAATTTGTGTCTCCACTTAGACACTAGTATTTTCTTTCTTCCTATTGAGTGTTCTTTTATTCTAACTACATCATGGGACAGTGACAAACTGAGTAGAGTCAGATGACCAAAGTTCAAAAACCACCTTCGATATTTACAACCTGTTACCTTGGGCAAGTAATTTAACCCTGGCTCCCACTTTCCTTATTTGAAAAATGGAGAGTAGACTAAATGGTCTCTTAGGGCTCCTCCCTCTAAAAATCCATGATCTTACAAGGGCATAGATCATAGGTTCTCAATGTGTGGTTCACAACCCCCCTGGGGGTCAAACGACCCTTTCAAAGGGGTTGCCTAAGACCATCGGAAAACACATATTTCAGATGGTCTTAGGAACCTCTAATCATTTCCAGGCAGGTCTGCCCACATTCAGATACACCCACATATGAGTATTAAAGGCTTGCAGCATTAGGAAGGTTGAGAACCACTGGCATAGATAAATTGTCACCCCAAGGAGGCCTTAATGAGATTCATTCTATTCAATGTATGTATTAAATGCTTATTCATGCAATGAACAGTGCTAAACTTTGGGGATACAAGAATAAAAGTCTCAACCCAAGGCCTTAAGAGGCAGCATAGCAAAGTTGATAGACATCAATACTTAGCCTCGGACAGATTTGTGTTCATGACTTAGGTCTATAACCTTAGACAAATTATTGAACATTTCTAGACTTTAGCTTCCTTATCTATGAAGGATAATAGCATCCATAATGTCTACTTGACCATATTCTTATGAATCTAGTTCTTATTTATAAAATGAGTTATGAAGGATTATATATACATTAGACCAGAGGTAAGAATCTATATGAATGCAAATGATTTTCTTTTTTAAATTATTGTTACAGCTGGAAGACAATTTATAGGCCACTGTGTCCAACCCCCTTATGTTATAGGTGAGAAAACTAAAACAAGTGATTGACTCAGAGTCACACAGTTGGTAAATGTCTATGGCAGGATTTGAACCCAGGTCTTCCTGACCAAGGTGGTACATGACCACTAAGTGGGGCAATGGATATGGCACTGGGCTTGGAATCAGGAAGACTTACTCATTCACTTAATTAGCATGTGACCCTGAGCAAGTTGCTTAATCATATTTGCCTCAATTTCCTCATTTCCTAAATGAGCTGGAGAAAAAAAATGCAAACCACTCTAGTATTTTTGCCAAGAAAAACCCAAATGGGGGCATGAACAATCTGACATGACCAAACAGCAATAACAATTTCCTGAGATGGAAATGACTCATCAACAACTTCCTAATTCTGTAGATGAAGTTCTATTCACTATCTGAATGATTTAAAAAACCATTCATGAAGAATTTGATGTGAATTAGGTATTGTTGAGGGCTTGAGATATGAAAATAAGAAAGTCCTTGTATGCGCCTTACATTCTAATAATAGAGACAACATATATAAAATCATTTTGGCTTGGAAAATCATAGGGATGGTGAGTGGAGATATGGAGAATGTAATACAGTGTTTCTAGAAGCAATGTTAATGTTGATCTGCAGACTGCACTTAGAGAGTTGGGCATCTGAGGGAAGAGTAGCCAGAGGAACAATAGTAAGAATATGTCTGAGGTCAAGAAAATTCTGTAGGGGAAGACATCTGCTATTAGGAGCCAATTACTCACTCAGTTATTACTCATTAATTAGTACAAGAAAGGTCCAGGAATACAAAAGTTGAGTGACTTACTTCTTTTAGCGCATCATCTTTGGTTGTCCATTTGGAAGGAGACAGTTGGATCAACAAATAGCAGTATACTATTAAATATTTATCAACTAGTTATCAGGGGAAAATGTACAGAACATACCTTTAAGTTTGGTCTCTATCATTACTATTTCTCCATTGTTTTCTTAAAACAATCAACAAAGTAATCAAACAGATGCTGATTTCTGTCATTTACTGATTTCCAAGATACAAATAGTATGTAGCAGCAAGCACACCAGCACACCCAGGATGGCTGGTAGCACAGGTTCTTAGATCTGCTTTTCTTTAAAAAAAAGCAACTCAAAATGGGTTAACAATCCTACTTTCATTAAACACATCATTTACCTAGTTCAGGGGGAAAAAGTCAGTACCTAGAACTTCAGAGAATACAAACAGAAGCTACAAGCAGACAAAAATAAATTCAGAGGGAGAAACAGATCAGCAGAGAGGGCTTCCAGCTGTCTGACCATTACATCCATACTTACTTAGTTACCAGAGAAGGAAGCACCAACATCAAAGCCATGGGGCTCAATCGGCTGCCCAGAGTCTCATCTGGCCAGATCACAAAATTCTTCCCAAAGTGAACCCCAAACCAAAATCTCACATCAGTGTATGTTCTCCTGGGCCAGAAAATGTCACAATCCTCTCGACTCACTGCCCAATCACAAAGTATTCAGGTGTGGGCATTCCTGAAAAACAAGCCTCATACCATAGGCTCCTTGTGACCACACTCAGCCTATTAGGAAGTACAGTATATTTCAAAATCTAGGAAGGTTCTCAGATTCAGTTAAGCCCATCAAGGTGTCAAGAGGCAGGGAAGAACTTCAGATTCCCACTACATAGTCACACTGAAAATTTAACAGTTGGTTCTCATGAGTTAGTTCTAGCATACCTCCAGACCAAATAAAATAGGGATCCACTCAACAACTATTCAGTGAGAAGCTCATGCTATGCTTGGCACTGCTCTAGACATCAAAAAGGACCAATTGCATGATATATGAATTTCAGTGAATAGTCAAAGATAAAACCAAAAAGTATTCTCCCACCTCAGAAAGTTATATCCCACTGGGGAAATAAAGCCTTCAGTGATCATGATACAATGTAGAGAATTCTGGACTTTGAATCAGGAAGATTTAACTTAGTGTCCTGACTATAACAGTTACTGTGAGCTCATAGACCCCGTTTCTTTTTCTTTCAAATTGAGTGACTCAACTCTGTGACCTCAGAGGCGCTTTCCAGCTCTAGTTCTATGGTAGTTCTATCATTTTGCATATAAGATTTAGAAAATATAAAGGATTTATGTAGAGAGATGTTTGTTAATGAGTCAGGGGCTTTATCAACAGTTTCACGTAGGCAGCCTTGAAAGAATCTAAAGATTCTAAGAGACCAAGTTGAGAAGGAATTACATTCTTGGCATGGGGAACAGTCTGTGCCAAAGCACTGAGGTTGGAACTAGGAAAGTGAATTTGTGGAACAGTAAGTAGACTATTTTGGCTAGGATTCAGAATATATTACATAGAAATGATAGGAACAAATCAGGAAAGGTAGACTTCACAGATCATGAAGGTATATAATTATCAAGCAAGGGAACTAGTATTTTATCTTAGATCAGCAAGTTCTTAATCTGGGTTCCATGAACTGAAAATCTCTTTCTATATGTGCACAAATGTGTTGTTTATATATGTATATGGCATGTGTATTTGAAATATAATTTTTTCTATTTCATATATTATCTCTATATACATGAGCACTATATGCACATATACATGTATGCAAATACATGTGTATATGCATGCATATATAAACATACACAACTATACTTATACACATCTATACATACATGCATATATACATATACATATACATATACATATACATATACATATATATATACTTAAATGCAACTAGGAGTAGCTAGGTCTATTGGTGAATAGAATGCCAAGCACTTACTAGTTGTGTGACCCTGGGAAAATCACTTAATACTGTTTGCCTCCATTTCCTCTTCTGTAAAATGAGCTGGAGTTTCAAATGACAAACCACTTCAGTATCTTTGCCAAGAAAATCCTGGATAGGGTCACAGAGAGTCGGATGCTACTGAAAAATGACTGAACAACAAAATATTTACAACTATTTCAATGTAATTGGTTTGTTTTAACCATATTATATTTTATCCATTTTAAAACATCTTTCTGAGAATGGATGCATAGATTTAATAAGGCTATCAAAGAGGGCCTGATACACATGAATAAAAGGTTAAGATCTGCCATATTAAAGGAAAGAGGGAACCACTGAAAATTCTTGAGTCTGGCAATAACGTAGAAAAATGTGCATCTAAGGACCATGACTTCAGCATCTATACGAATGGAATGGAAAGAAAAGAGATTGAAGCAGAAAAACTTATCAGGGGACTATTGTCAATAAATTAAGCAAAGAACTTTGAGAAAACAAAATGACTAGCTAGGTGGTACTAATAGTCATGTCATTGCAAAGGGACAACTATTCTTTACCATATCTTAAAGACACTAATATCATAAGAGCAAGATGAAAATACATGTGCAAAATTTTGAGATTGTTAGTGAAGTTTGGGGGAAATATGTTTTCCATAAGAAATAGATCTCTATTATTTTTAATTTTGAAGAGAACATTGCTCAGCTTTTCAAATTAATTTCAAGCTTTACTTTCTATGCAAAGATTTTTAGAAGTGCTAATTTGTTATCTTTATACAGACATCCAAGTGGACAAAAATGAGAAGTTTTATAGGAGGATTAATTTAATTCTGAACTGAATTATATGGTAGGAGGTATAATACAAATGAAAAAGTAAATAAATAGGCATGATTGTGCATTTGTCAGAATGAAAGAATTTTATAATAATAATAAACCCTATAGAAAGTGAGATTTTGATCCACAGAGCAACTATCAAAGATTATGTTTATAGAAGGTTCTTGATGGGGTCAAATACTGATGCCCTGTTTTTCTGAGTGCCTTCTTGGACCACTGTTTCAGGAGGGGTCCAAGCAATTCTTGATTTCATTCATGACCTTACTCTCTAGACTTCCTTTTCCCCCCTTTTTCCTCCGTGCGCAAGAACCTTTTTCACATGAAAGGACATCCCGCTTCTTGATATATTTTATGAATTTTCTTCTCCCCAACGTTCCATTAGAAGGTAAATTTCTTGGGAGCATGGAGGGTCTTGTTTGCTGGTATTTGTATTTCTTTTTTTTTTT
>JAQQSW010004297.1:0-14472 GCA_028646575.1 Pseudocheirus occidentalis
CTCTTTCTTTCTCTCTGTCTCTCTCTCTGTCGCTCTCTCTCTGTCTCTGTCTCTCTGTCTCTGTCTCTGTCTCTCTCTGTCTCTGTCTCTCCCTCTCTCTCTCTGTCTCTCTCCTCTCTCTCTCTCTCTCTGTCTGTCTCTGTCTCTGTCTCTCTGTCTCTCTGTCTCTCTCTCTCTCTCTGCATTTATTCATACAAGACTCTCCAAATTGTTCTGGGTTCTTTATGCTCATAATTTCTTACAATGCAATTTATTGTTGTTCCATCATTTTCAGTTGTGCCTGACTCTTCATGACCCCATTTGGGGTTTTCTTGGCAAAGATACAGGAGTGGTTTTGCCATTTCCTTCTCCAGCTCATTTTACAGATGAGGAAACGAAGGCAAACAGGGTTAAGTGACTTGCCCAGGGTCACACAGCTAGTAAGTGTCTGAGGAAGAAAAACAAAAAAAGAAGGAAGGCAAGAAAGAAGGAAGCAAGTATTTGAACTCAGGTCTTCCTGACTCCAGGCCTGTCATTCTATCCACTGTGCTACCTAGCTGCCCCTACAATATAATATTCCATTATGTTCCTATACCACAATTTGTTCAGTCATGCTCATTTGATGATTACTTACATTATCTCTAGTTTTGCTACCACAAAAGTATCAGTTGTAAATTATTTTTTGTATATTTGGGACCTTTGTCTTTGAACTCCTTAGGATATTCGTATCATTGGGTCAAATGCTATGTACAGTTTAGTGACTCTGTGGGCATAATTCTAAATTGTTTTCCAGAAATGATGGTCCAATTTATGACTCTAATCTCAGTACCTAAATGTACCTGTCTTCCTGCAGCCCTTCCAAAATTTACCATTGTCATCTTTTGTCATTTTTGCCAAAACTATATGTGTGATGTTTAAATTTCATTAAAACTTCACAACATTTCAAGCTGTAGATGAAGAAACGGAGGCTGAGAGATTTTCCCAAGGCCACACAGGACAAAACTGGAGTTGTAACCAAGGTTCTCTAATTCAGTCCTTTTCCACTGCTTTGAACCAAATAGGAATAAACCAAAAATGCTCAGTCTCAAAAGAAGGAAAGATAGAAAAAGCAGCATTCAGTTGTACCCAATAACACCACCATCAAAGTCGTAAGAACGATGAAATAGACGGGCGCTCCCAAAGCAACATGAGTATGCATTTTATCTGTAAAGACTTGCTGACATCACTGCCTCCCTGGGGAGTCACAATCCCAGCTTCCTTCTCTTTGCAATGTTTGTGAAAATGATATTCAATCTTCCAAAGGAGGCTGGAGCCCAAAGCCCAGCAGGCAGCTAGAGTTTTACTGAACCCTCTGGTCATCCCTTTCCACCACCCATTCCTGACATTTAATTTTCTGTGGTTTCCAGTTGGGCTTTGGGCTGAAAGACACCTTTAGTAGCAATTTTCTTCTTTTGTCATCGCCACTTAGAAATGAAGAGAAGTTTCACAATCTCAAGACTGCTCTGCATGAAACATAAAAGGGCAAGCTAAGACTCCAGGACATGCTCTCATTTCTTCAAACATTTGGAGTGTTTGAACAAAATGTAAGTGTTGAATTCTCAACTTTGTTTTAGCCGTTTCAAACACAGAGTGAAGTTTAACTTATACTGATGGTTTCTGCATTGAGTATCTAGAAATACATAATCTAAATACTAAATTTAATGATGATAATAATTTAAATATCAAACAATGATTTAAATTTAATATACATTTTTATAAATAAATATGTATTGACCTATGATTATAGAATTGCCTCTGGAAAGAAAATTTCAAGACCAGAAATGCCCAATGATATGAAAAATAAGGTATATAAAGTGATTTGAAAACTCAACTCGACTTGAGGGCACATGTCATAAACCCTGGGCCCTCACACATCCTCTTCTCCTTCACCAACATTGTATTTAGTTTCAATAAAATTTAAGCTGTTGGGCACTTTAGAGATCATCTTGTGTAATCTCTACCACCACCCAGTCATTTTAACTGAAGCCAAAAAGATGTGATGAATTTCTCAATCACATAGCAAGTTTATGGCAAAGTCAACTTGAAGCTCTAGATCTCAGCCTGAAACTTAAGTTGCTCTCAGATCTATTCCCACCAAGCCATCTACAATTGTTTACATGAGGATGAGGATTAATGTACCTTCATTAGACTTCTTCAAGAAGGAGTTGGGGAATGGAATGGATTCAATTCTTCATTTAGCTTATCTTCACAAGGCTCATTTCCTTAAGTAAAGGATTCCTGTCCCTTACAATATTTAACCTTTCAGGGCCTTTCTTTGAGAGCACTAATAGATTATTTCGCAATAGAGAAAGAAGATAAAAGTGTATTGCCATCTTCAATCCTGAACCAAGATTCCTGATTAGTTTTAGTTTTAGACTCTTCCAGGCTGAGAGAACACACATGACTTAAGAAAGCATTTCCATCATTATTACAAATACCCTGACTTCACCAGAATCAATCAGCGCTATAATTTTTATACGAAAGCAATGAATTTTCAATTTATTCAGCTAATGAATTCAGATAAATTATATGCATGATTCAGATTAAGTCAGGTTGTTTTATTCTCATAATCCCTCCACTAAATTCCAAAGCCCATAGCCTTGGATCTGGAATGGACTTCAGAGGTCATCTAGTTCAACCCCTTCATTTTAGAGGTGAGGAAAGTGAGACTCCAAGAGATTAAGTCTGATCTCTCATCCTAAATGACAGTTTAATGATGCAATGAATAGGTTGTTATTAGGCTTAGAGCCGGGACAACCTGAATTGGAACCAACTTAGACACTTACTGGCTGTATGACCCTGAGCAAGTCATTTAACATTTCCCTTAGTCTCAGTTTCCTTATCTGTAAAGCAGTGATATTCACCTACTTTATGAGGCTGTTGTGAGAATCAAAAGAAATAAAGCAAGTAAGGTGCTTTGCATGCCAAGTTAGTAATCATCACCATCATCATCACCATCATCATTGTTGGTGTAGATGTCACCTGACTTCCTAAAGGCATTACCAGTAAAACTAACAGACCTTGTTGTCATCATCATCATCATCATTATTGGCATGGATATTGTCCTATATTTCTGAAGGCAATACCAGTGGAGCACACAGACCCTAGAAAGACCTATTGAAGCAGGAAGATCTTTGAGAACAGTCCTTGAAATGGATTGCGTGTCTATTATATGAGGACTAACCTAGTCAAATTTGGAGCAGCTCGATGTGTTTCCACAAGTAGGAAAGAAAGGGAATTGATGTGAGGGCTGGGAAAGCATCAGTTGCTACCAATAGCCCCAAAGAAGGCACTAGCTTCTTTCCCACTCTGAGGCTGCCTATGGGCAACCAGAGGCTAGGTCTTGGACTGGACCCTATGACTGGGCCATGGACTGTAGGGTCTCTGTTTAAGGAGGAAGCCCAACACAGTTTTTACCTTTTCCCCATTCCTTTACAGCTTCCTTTTGTGTGTCTTCCCCAATTTTTGTAAGCCCCTCAAGGACCAGGACTGTCTTTTTTATTTTTATCACCAGTGCTTAGCCCAGCACCTGATACATAGTAAGTATATAAACATTTATTGATAATTGACTAGTTCCTCAAGCTTGTGCTTGAGGGGAGCCCATGATACTGTGGTGGTAAGAGATGTTCTTTTTGAAAGGAGAGAAATCAGTTAAATCAGGTCTGACATCACTGTGGGAAAGCATTATGACTCTGGGTAATTTAGGGAAGTGTGGATCTGTATTTGTGTCCCTCTGTGTCATTTGTCTTTGGGAAAGTGTTGTGAATCAGACAGTGCTACAACTTGTTTAATTCTAAGCAAGAATGCACAAAGGGCTAGACCATGCTAACACTGTCACATGAATAGCCACCTCTGCATCCTTGACAATTTCTTCTAAGCCTTTCCTTATTCTTTTTAAATTAATTTTTCAATTAACAAGCCACTGTTGAGCCTATACCCCAAAGAAATCAAAGAAAGAGGGAAAGGACCCATATGCAAAAATATAGCAATTCTTTTCATGATAGCAAAGAATTGGAAATTATAGATACTCATCAACTGGGGAATGGCTGAATAAATTATGTTATATGATGAACATAAGAGAATACTATTATGCCATAGGAAATGGTGAAAGGGATGGTTTTAACTTTTCCCTGGAATTCTTGATACATTGATTGACACTTAGTGCCAGAGGGATGGCCACCAGATGATGAAGTATTTTTGGTCATAGTAGTTTATGAAGAGATGTAATAAAGCACAGAGGGACGATTTTCTAGAGAAAATACTTACAGGGATGAAATCATGGATCCCTGAAATATCAAAATAAATATTCAGATGATTACCTGCATGTTTAACTCAATCAGACTCAGAATTTTGAACAACTTCCATACCTCTTTCAAATATCTGAATCCAAAATTTAGAAAGAGCTTGATTCAAAAATGCTTCTTTAAAATTAGGAATTTCATCAAGCACTCAAGAAATGTGCCTTGTATGAAGTCCCAGAGAAATGGAGAGTTAATGGAAATTCCATTTGCTTTCATCTGTTATATTTATAACTTAATAAGGTCAAAAATCTCCATTATTTGGAGTGCACCAAACTGTAATAGAACTGGACAAGTGCCAATGAGCCCAGCTGATTTGACAATGTAATGAGCCCTTGTTGCCCTTGACTCTAGAGTCCTTCAAGAGACAGGATATCCCTGGAATTCAGGTTTGTTTTTACAGAAACAGATCTATTGATACTATCAATACAGACCCTACAGAAATAGGAAAGATTTAGAATTTTTAGCCCATTTCCACCCCAACTCCCCAGAATTATGTTGGATAATTCTTGTATGTACACAATTGTTTGCATTTTGTCTCTGCTATTAGAATAGGAGCTTCTTGAGGGCAGGAACCACATCTCCAGCATTTAGCATGGTGCCTGGCACATAATAAGGGCTTGATAAATGCTGTTGAGTTATTGCTCCCAAACTTTCCCAAAATTCCTTTGTCCTAGGGCCAGCATTTATGAGTTCCATTGACAGATTTCAAGCTACTAAGTGTTGTATGGATATACTAGTATGGGAAATACTGGAGTCAAGCATAATACTAAAATAACCTGGGCTACAGTCAGGAAGATTCATCTTCCTGAGTTCAAATCTAGCCTCAGACACTTACTGGCTATGTGACCCTGGGCAAGTCACTTAACCCTTTTAACCTCAATTTTCTCATCTGGAAGGAAATGACAAGCCACTTCAATATCTTTGCTAAGAACCCCCCCCCCAAACTGGTCATGAAGAGTTGGACCCAACTGAACAACAACAACAAAGGTTCATTGTCCAAATGGACTTAATTAGTTTCACATGAAGTTAATTAATTTGGTCAAAGAGTATTTATTAAACATTTGCTACATACCAAGCACTGTGCTAAGTCCTGGGGATACCAAGGTCAAAAACCAAACCAATCCTGCTGTCCTAACCTTAAGGAGCTCACATTCTAAAGGGGAGAAAACCTATTCCAAGCTTCAAACTTCACCCCTGTTGCCAGCCAACTAGCCAGAGATTGGGTAGCAGTGTGGATTTTTTTTTAAATCACAAATCCATCATTAATATAGGAGAGAGAAAAAAAGACCCAAAGCAGACTTCTTAGGAGAAACATGAACTATCAGAGATGAAAGACATCTTAATGCTTACCTTGGCTAACCTTCTCATTTTATAAATCATGGAACTTGGGCCCAGAGAGCTGAAGTAATATTGCTTTAAATGACAGGGACCAGAATTAGAATCCGGATGTGTTTGCTATTCAATTACAAGAGTACTGGATTTGAAGTCAGAGGACCTCAGTTCAAATCTGGCTCTGCCACTTTCTACCTTGATAACCTTTCATAACCACTCAGATAAATTTCTTATTTTCTCAGTGTCCTCATCAATAAAATGAGGTTAGACAAGGTGGATTTCTAAAGTCTCTTTCAATTCTAAATTTATGATCCTATTATGGGGGCTGTAAGATGGTACAATGGATAGAACTCAGGTCTTAGAACCAAAAAGACCTGAGTTCAAATCCAGCCTTAGGCATTCACCAGGTTTGTTGCCCTAGGTAAATCAGATAACATCTGTCTACTTCCGTTTCTTTATCTGTGAAATGGAATTAATAACAGCACTTATTTCACTGGGCTGTTTTGAGGATTAAAAAGATAATATTTGTCAAGCACAATCTTAAAGGCTATTTAAGTGTTAGCTGCTATTACTGTCCTGTTATTCAGATTGAGAGTCCTTTCTGTGAGGCATCATTACCTCCAGAAAACCAATATGAGTCTAGAAGAAGCTGGTCTGTCAGTCACATGGAGTCTCTGGGGCTTTGTAGATTTCCCTGTTCTTCTTCATAAACTTCTCATTTTCTCTGGAGAAATCCCTATAAACATCCCCACATCGATGTTGTTTCCTGTTTCCTTGAAATAGCTTTGTAAGAGACCGTAGACTTAGAGCCAAAAAGGACCTTGAAGGTCCTCATTGTTCAAATGAGAAAACCAGAACACAAAAAGTCAACTGATTCTCTGAGAATCATAATTAATAATAATATTATTGTTGTTACTGATAATATCTAACATTTTTATAGGCACCAGGCACTGTGAAGAACTAGTAAATGTCTGAGGTAGAAATTGAACATATCCCTTAATTAATTAGTTCATTTATTTATTCAAGCAATATAAATAACTATCAGGGGGCAAAGTACAGTGGTAGATTGAGTATTAAAGGGGATTTCAAAGAAGTGTTAAAACAAACTTCTGGGAGCAGATAAGAAAATGTTGGTATGGGAGGGAAACCACAGTCTTTTTCCCACTCTCCTCCTCTGTCTCCTTTTGTTCTCCTTGGCTTTTTGGCTACCTCGTTATTCTTAGCTTTGAAAAATTCTTTCCCACTTGAGCGATCCACACTGGTTAATGCATCTTTTCCCCCAGATTAAGACTTATAGTGATGAGAGTTAACAGGAGCTCGTATTTTACCAGATTGTTCCATTTTTGTTCCCTTTATGACTTATAACAATTATAGCAGGAATTGACATGTCTATAGTGATCTTCTCTCATGGTTTTCCTGACCCTTTCTCAAGGTCCTCCCGACCCTGAGTATCAGATTTCCCTTACGTTCCAAAACACATATGCACCTCTTCTTCCTGAGTCTCTAGCTCCTGGCTGTAGGCACTTACTTATCCTCCAGCTGTTTCTTCACCAGCTGCCTTATACATCCCCTGCCCTCTTAAGTAGAAGAGGCCTCAATGAATATGAAGAATTAATACAATGAAGTATTCACATCAATTGAACTTTCATCGAGATTTCCTTTTTATGGAACCAATGACCATATTTCACACATAATTATATCCTCAAATAGTGCAAATTCATTATTCGTACTAATTGGGACCTGGCTGCATGATTAAACAGAATGCATGTGACAAGTGACTTTATCACTCTGCTTAATTTATCGGGACATGTGGGTTTGAGTTCTGGCTCTGCCATTTTCTAGCTCTGTTACCTAGGACATCATAGAACCTCAGTTTTCTTGTCTCCAAAATAGGGGTTAATGGCACAGGGCATCGCAAAAGTCTTACTAAGCCTTAACATCTTACAATTGCACTAAGATTTTGGGGACACCCTATATTTGCAGCTTGCTTCACAGGGTTGTTGTAAGAACCAAAGTAGTATTGTTACCATTGCTTTAGAATGTTTTCCACTGTACATTATCAATTATATCATTCACTCTGTAGGATCCACCTACATCAGTCTTTTTTTGATGTGCCCTGGTAGTGACTCTGGGTTCTTCAAGGTGATGCTGTTCCCAAGGTTACATGATAGGGAAGGTTCTACCTAGAGAAAAGTCTCCAAGTTCAGGAATAGTAGTGGACTATTCCCTTGGAGGACCGGCCTACCTGAGATCTGAGAAGCTCATCATCAAGTTGTCTTCAGGACAACACATCTTTTTTTCAACCAAGACAACTCAATAATCAATTAATCAATCAATATTTATTAAGCACCTATGCCAGGTAAGCACTGTGGAGGTAGACCTCCAAAGGTGTAAAGTTGCTGGATGGAAATAAGATTCATCTTCCATCATTGGAACTTATGGTAACTGGGAACTATAACTAGCCATAAGTACCAAGACTGCTTTGATACAGGATGATTTCAAAGGACTTCCAGATAACCCAGTAGAAAAATGATTGACTCCATAGATTCTGAGGATCTTGGCTTCTTATGATTCCTACCTGTAACCTGAACGTCAGTTTCTCCATATGTTATGAGGGGATTGAATTAAATGGCCTCTAAGATCCTTTCTAGTGCTAAACTTATGATCCTGTGAATCCCAGCCCTACCATCTATGTGGCCTCCAGCAAGTTACTTCATCTGTCTAGGGCAAGTTCCTTCATTTCTACATTGAAAGGGTAGGACTAAGTGATTTCCAACAAACCTTTTAGCTCTAAATCCTATGATCTCATGGCTCCTTATGATGGCCCTTCCCTTAGAACTGGCCCTTTCCTTTATCATAATAAAGAAGGTGGTATAGATTGCTAGCCTCTACTCAGGGCCTGAAAAGAACCCTCCACCTAGCCCTTCAGAGCAAGGGTTGTCTATGGGGCTGAGTTTATAGCAAGCCAGACATCATCAGGACACATTGTACCCAGTTTTGACAGCTTTTCATCAGGAAACCATTAAATGCATTAAATTAGTGATGTCCACTCACATTTTCCAGAGAGGATAAGTCCATGTGTTTGAAATTGAAGGGTCAAAATGCATTCCAGATCCAAACTATCCTTCAAGGTCTGGCTCAGCCTCAAATTCTACCACAGGACCTTTCTAGCCCAATCTGACTTATAGTGATCTTCCCTTTTGAAACACTACAGAGTGTCACATTATTGTTTACTGCTTTTACTACCTGCCCTTGGACACGTCCATTCTTAGGACCTTGGTTTCCTCAACTATAAAATGAGGGTCTTAACAGATCATCCCTAGGGGCCCTTCCATTTGTAGCTCTATGGTTCTATGATTAGATCATCTCTAACATCTCTTCCAGTAGTAACCATCATCCCTGGGATGGAAAACTCTTTGGAATCATCTCATTCCACTATTAGCCAGATCTGACCGGCAAAAAGTTGTTTCTCACATCTTCTTGAAATCTCTCTCTCTCTCTAAAACTTCCCTCCATTCTTCCTCGCTCTGCCTTCTGGGGCCTTTCTACAGGACAGCCCTTCAAGTACTTGAAGACAGCCAACCTGCTTCCTTTAACCATCTCTTCTCCAAGCCAAATGAACAAGTTCCTTCAGGAGATCTTTGCTCAGCATGATCTCTAATCTCTCCATCCTGGTTGCCCTGCTCTGGATAACAACGACAAATGATAAGCACAGCTAGAATTTATATAATGCGGTTATGTTTGCTAAGTGCTTTACATATCTCAACTCATTTAATCTGGATGTCTTGCAGCTTGTCAATGCCAATGTGTTTCCTATAATATGGTGCCCAGGTCTGTGCATAATACTCCTGGTTGTTAGTCTTAGAGCACTTTCATCTCTGTTACTCACCTGGGCCCTTCATTATTTGTATTGTTACCTAATTGTTGCACATGTGTATGTCTTGTCTTCCTGTTTGCACCATATTTTTAAAAAGCCTTACATTTTCTTTGTATCTCCCACATAAACTCTAAATAAACAATTTTTTTTAATCTAGAATTCCATTGGTATAGAAATGTCTTCTTCCAATGTGTTTGAACAGCTATTTTGTGACTTAGAGGGTGGCTGGAGGGCATTGAGAAGTTAAGTAAGTCCCTCCAGACCACTCAGCCACTATCTGGCATTCTTGAACTCAGTTCCTTCTCATTTTGATGCTAACCTTTTACCCACCATGCAACTCTGTCTTTTCAAATAAAAAATAATAAATAACATTCATGTAGTGATTTAAGACTTGCAACATGCTCCACCTATCTTATGATATGCAAATGTTGATTCTTAAAAGCTTGTGACCTAGACATTATTATTACTCCCACTTTACAGATGAGGAGATTGAGACTGAGAAGTATATTATGACTTCCCTAGGGTCACATAGCTAATAAGTGTCTAAGTCAGGATTAAAGCTCAGATAATCCTGACTCTGCATATGATGCTTTATTCTCTTTATAACCCAGCCACAACAGAAGGCTTGAAGGTAGAAGAAGCCCATTGAAGACAAAGGGAACAGCCTGTGCAAAGGCATGGAGATGGTAGATGGGAAATGGAGTTATAATAATAACCATAGCCAGCATTTATATAGCCCTTTAAGGTTTTGCAAAGCACCTCATGTGCAAAGCACCACAACAACCATGTGAAGTAACATAATTATTCAATTCAATTCAACAAAAGTACAAGTGCCTACTTTGTGCAGGACACTTACTAGGTGATAGGGCTAAAAAATGAGTCAGTCTCTGCCCTCAAGGAACTTACATTTGGATGGGGAGTTCAAACACTGTACAAAAACAAGGGTTTCCAAAAAGCCCAGGTGGGGAGAGAGTGAATGAATGAAACTGCATATGATTTGCATAAAATCGCCATATTTTAAGGTAATGTTCAAGTCTGAAATTGTTCACACTTCAAGAGTTAATGCCTTCCTGGTTAATTCCCTTCCTGGAAAGCTTTTGATGGTGAGAGAACCTGTTTCAACCATTATTAACACAAAAAATTGAATTTAGTCTGTATTGAAGAATCTTCATTTTAATGTGTTCACCCCATGTTTCCTGTCTATACCAAATGGAATTTACACATGTCACTCACTTATATGCCACAGAAATGCTTTTATATTGTTATTGTTCTTGGCAGGAAAGTAAGGCGTTAGTATTCCCCTGTGATAGTTGGATTAGAGAATTTGTTTAACCTTGAGCTATCCCGGGGATATTGCTGATCTGACAAATTTAACTGTAATTGGCAATCTGTGGAAGGCAAAATTGAATGCAAATGACATGTCATTAGTGTCTGAGAAGGTGATCTAGACCATGCCACAGCTGCCATGTTCCCCTTCACATGCTTTTTAAAGCCAGAAGAGAAATTAGACAGCCCTACCTCCCTCATTTTACAGATGTGGAAACTGAGGCCCAAGGGAGACGGGGGAGGGAAGGGAAAGTGCATTTAATAAGAACAGTGCTAAGCCCTTTACAAATATCATCTCATTTGACCCTCACAACAACTTAGAGAGATTTATCAGCTGACAAACTGAAGCAGATGGAGGTTAAATGACTGCCCAGGATAACACAACTGGTAAGTACCAGAGGAAGGATTTGAATAAAGGTCTTGCAGACTCTGGGCCCCTTACTCTATCCATTGTATCACTGGGCTGTCTTGGATCCACAGTTCTTGACTCCTGATTCTGAGATTTCTCCTTTCTCCTAATTTAATGCTTATTTCTCCAGTACAAAGCCCAGGCCAAATGCTTAGTGTGCGGTGCCCAGCACATTGTAGGTGCTTAATAAATGCCTACTAACTGACTGAAATGCTCTTTACTATGTAGCTTTTGCCAATCATTCCAGTCAGCATCTTGGCTCCTTCTGAGTCTCCTAATTCTATACTCTCCAGGCACTTTCATACTCTCACTTTGATTGGTTTCCTATTTCCCCAAAAGGATTAGAAGCCCTTTGAGGGGTGGGATCTTGTTTAGTCATTTTAGTTATCCTTCTCGGAGCCTGGCCTAGGACCTTTGCACTCAACAAGCCCTCGCATATTTGCTGGATTGTTGATTGAATTGAATAGAATTGAATTAATTGTATCCCAGGGCATAGCCCATTTTTCTTAGAGAAGCTCAAATTTCTGCTTGGTTTTGACTTGGTAAAACCATCCCCTTGGTGATTTTTTTTCCCTCCGTTTGATTAATGAGTTCAGGGATTAAAGAGATTGTAGCTATAAAAAAAAATGTGTTTGCGTTTTAGTTTCTAAGTTTAAAAAGTCCAATTCTAATTCCTTCCTCAGAAGCAACCACATACTGCAGGTGGTTTCATCTTCTGCAGCCCGAGAAGACTGTGACAGCAACATTGCCAATTAAAGACAAATAGTCATCTAGCCCGTCACAGTGCCTTCTAATGGAAGAAATGGATCCCTATAAATAGGACGCTTCACAAGCAATGATCTAGCACTCAGTAACAGTAGTGTAAAGATGAGAGAGCTGGCCTTGGAGTGAAGAGAAGCCTTAACTCAATCCTCACCTTCACCGGATACTATCTATGTGACCAGGGACAAGCATAATCTCATGTGAGCCTCACAACCATCCTGCAAGATGGACCCTACAAAGATTATTATCTCCATTTCACAGATGAGAAAATGGAGGCTCAGAAAATCTACATGTCTTTGTGGTGCAGTAGAAAGAGCCCTAGATTTGAATTCAGGGGACCTGGTTGAACTTCCACCTCTGCCCCTTCCTAAATATGACTGTGGACAAATCACTTAGCTTTTCCGTGCTTCTGTTTCCTTACTTGTAAAGTGAGGGAGTTGGCCTTGGTGATCTCTAAATATATGACCCTATCACTTGCCAAAGAGCATCTAGGTACTGCAGTGGATAGAGCACCTGGAGTCAGAAAGACTCATCTTCCTGAGTTCAAATCTGGCCTCCAACACTTACTAGTTGTGTGACCCTGGACAAGTCACTTAACTCTGTTTGTCTCAGTTTCCTCATCTGTAGGGAAAGGGAAAAAAATCCCTCTAAGCTGCCTCTCAGGCAGAGTAAGGTGGCCCAGTGCATAAAGCATTGGACCTGGAGTCAAGAAAATCTGAGTTCAAATTTGACCTCAGATTCTATCTGAGTAACCTTGGTCAAGTCACTTAATCACTTATCTGCCTCAGGTTCGTCAACTGTAAAATAGAGATAATAGTAGCACCCTTTTCCCAGAGTGGTTGTGAAAATTAAATGACATAGCATTTATAAAAGTTTCGTATGCAGCACACAAGAGGTGCTTAATAAATGTGTGTTCTCTTTGCTTTATGCATGCAGGTCAGCACCTGATCTGAAAATTAGATAGTCACACCCTGAGATGTTAAGTAACTTGTCTCAATGTCACACAGCTAATACATACCAGAAGTCTTATATGAACTCAGCTCTTCGTGGTTCCAAGTCCAGTTCTCCATGCACTACTGACTTATACCTGATGCCTCATCACCCCAAGTGAAAACATGGTAAGAGGGTACCTAGCTACCTCCAATGAGTTAAAGTCCCCTGATTCTGAGGGACCATATTCCCCGGAGCACTGAAAGACTTGGCTTAGGTCAAATTCTGCTCTGCTTTATATGTGGTCAGATCACTTCTGGGGTGCTAGATTCAATTGTAAATGCTATATTTTCAGAAGGATATGAACCAGCTAGATTATTCAGGGGAAGAAGCCCAGATTAGAGAGATAGCTTGAAACTATGACATGTGAAGATTTGCTGAGTGAGCTAGAGGTAGTTAACCAGGAGAAGAGAGAACTTGGGGGAGACATGAGAGCTGTTTTCAAGGATTCTCCTATGGCTAGAAGTCTGATCATTCCCTAGACTCCTGTCAGAGAAAAAAACATTTCTCTCCCCTACTCTCCTTTTTCAGCTGAGGGCACACAGCAAGGGGAAGCTCTCCGCAGCCACCAATATCATCTCCACCTCTTGGGGAGAGTCAAGCAGAGTACTGCCTGCCCATCTGCTGGTCTGGAAGCCATAATCTGAGATGATTCAGAGGACTTCTTTTACTCTGAGCTTTTACAGATAGGATTCTGGGGACCACATCACTGAAAGTAGGTCATTCCTGCAATAAAGCTACCCCTTCTGTACTTATGACTCACATTGTGTGTAATCAGGGGCCAGTGGTGAAGGATGGATTTGTCTGTCCTCAGGATACCTTATTGTTGTTCTTGTTTGTCCTTCATTCTTGAAAGAGGACAATGACACTGGGAAGGTGACGTCATGACTTTGCAAGTGAAGTAGATTTCTGCGAGGCAGGGCTGTGCAAAGTCACGAGCCTCACTCTCTCCTCCTGAGCCACATAGAGCGATTCAGTGGCAAGACATAGATTAGGAAGACTGGAGATGGCCCTGGATGCAGTGGGAGAATTTGGTCTTTTTAATCTAAGGTTTTTTCCCCAGGTCTCAGTTTGTCTGAGGCAACATCCATTCAGTGATTAAGGCTAGGTGAGAAATGAGGCAAAGAACATCCTCTTTTACCTAGTCCAAAAAAAAAAGTCAATCTGGGAGGGGAAGACCCTCAGGGTTTCTGGCCAAAATAGAAACAATTGCCCACTCTGAACCATCAGAGCCCAAACAGTGACCAAATGAGGCTTGGGCTGGGACCTGTTGTTGGCCAATCAAAGAGAGCCAGAGTGATTTGGGTTTAAGGCATGATCTTTAAAAAAGAAATCCAGTCCATAAACCCCAAGATATCTTGAGAGGTTTCAGGATCAAAATGTATATTCCTTTGGGCAAAACACCTGCAGGTAAGGGTATGATATTCCATGTGGATGAAGGGAGAGGAGAAAGGGAG
>JAQQSW010004298.1:0-14472 GCA_028646575.1 Pseudocheirus occidentalis
AAAAAAAAAATTAATTAATTTAAAAAAATAACCTCTAGCTGAATTCTCTGTTTGGCATTCAAAGCCCTGGCATAACCTAGCCTCCTCCCCTTTCTTTGCCTCTCCCAGTAACACAAGTCTCCATATGTCACTCCAATGCCCAGCTTTGGGGCGCTTTCATTGATTGTTCTCCCTCTCTCATCTCCACATCCTGGCTTCCTTGGTTTCCTTCAAGTCCCACCTTAAAAATCCACCTTCCTACATAAAGTCTTTCCCAGTCTCTCTTAATTTCATGCTTCTTTATCTTAGAGATAATGTGTACATAGTTGGTTACATGTTATTTCCCCGATTAGGTGTACACTCCTTGAGAGGGGGCCCTGTCTTTTACTTTTCTTCATATCTGCAGTGCTTAGCACAGGTATATTCAATGACTGACAGAATATGTTCACTGACTGACTGACTGAATCATTGTATCTTCTCATGAAGTTAAACCACAGAAAAAGAGAAAACATTGTTTGAAGAAGGTAGAGTACCATCTATCCCAAATAAATGTGTTTTTATTTTTAAAGTTTTCACAGTTTACCAAACTCTGCAGCACACTTTCAGATGTGAACCCTTCCTTGAAAGGTCAGTACAAGGATAGGGAAAACATGAAGAAAGTACTTAACCGATTAAATTTCTGGAAAGAGTGGTGCACACAACTGTGGGACATGAATATTGTCGTTATAGGGTTGAGGCTGCCACACTACAGGCTAGCAAGAGTGCTTAACCGGGCTGAGATGTTCTCCTTGGGTTTACTTAGAAGTTGACAGAATTTCTTTACCTCACCATCTTACCTTACCATATCCATCATCAATAAAACAAAGAAAGGTTGTGGGGCTTTATGTAAACTTCAATAGGTATAAAAATTGTACTTTGCAAGTGTAAGGCTAAGATTAACCCTAGTTTTCTGAACGGTTAAAAATATTTCAACTTTTATCCTACAATTTTCTTTTAAAATGCCTGTCAGCTATTTCTGACGTGAACTTATTCAAGTTAAACTGAAACATTTAAGTTCACTGTTTTATGATTTTTACTAATCAGTCAATATTGATTAGAAACTTCAAATTTCATACTCATTAGTGTGACATAAAGCAAGGAAAGTCAACCTGTGTTAGATACTAGAACATGAGTGAAATGCAGAATTAACATTTGAAGTACCTTTTAAGGTACTTCATAAAATCCTATTAGTGTATTAAGAATGCTGTAGTGTATACACAAAGTGTTTTGTTATAAGACAATTATATTTAAATTAATATATTGGAAAAATTTTAAAATACAGTTGCCTACAAACTTCTCTTTTAGCGAATGAGAAAATGAAAAGAAATATGGCCTTATGACTTAGGTCAGTGGTTCTCAACCTTTGTAGTGCTGCAACCCTTTAATACAGTTCTTCATGTTGTGGTGACCCCCAACCACATAATTATTTTTGTTGCTACTTCATAACTGTAATTTTGCTACTGTTATGAATCGTAATGTAAATATCTGATATGCAGGATGTATTTTCATTGTTACAAATTGAACATAACCCACAGGTTGAGAATTGCTGACTTATGTGATAAAGAAATATTTTGGAATTTTATTGTGATTTAAAGAAAACAATATATTTATATAAACCTCAACCATAGCAAATGTTAGAAAAAGATTGTACCACCAAGATTTGCATTTTGGGTTCAAATAGTTAAATAGGTAAAGCCATTATCATTGCAGTAATAACTAATGTGACCATCACAACATTAAACATTAAGTGATGATTGTGGGTAGAGCACTGTACTAGCTGCTGGAAGAGATTCAAACTTCAGATAAAGAGGAGATCCATCTTCAATATTGTTGAGACTTCCATGCCGCATGAGCCTCTGAGTCATAGAATCAAAATGAACAACTTTAAAACACTCTTTTCTTATAAAGACATATTCTTCCAAATTTTATGCCAGAAAAGTAACAAATACTAAAAATAAGTTATGACTCTTCCCCCCCCGAAAATCACCATTCAAAATTTACACCTATTTTAAAACTTTATCTTTGAGTTATCATTACTATATTTGGCAATAGGTAATAAATACTCTTCTGTCTGAACACTAATGAACAGTAGACACCAAAAATTAATAGCCAAGATGTTAACCTGAATGTCCAATACAGAATAATGTCAAAATTATTCTGAGCTGAGATTTTTTTTTTCTATTTTAGGGAATGAAATTATATCAAGAGGTAAGGTAGAGCTTACTCCACCCTCCAATTGCTAGTGCCTCCCTCACCAAAATTCCTTTACATTTATGTATTTATTTTGTATATACCTTATATTTAAAAGCTGTTTCCCCTGATTGAGCATAAATGAATTCTTTCAAACATTTAAAGAATAATTATTTCCAATGCTAAGTAAATTGTTGATAATAATAGCTGGCATTTATATAGCACTTCAAAGTTTTGCAATGCACTTTATTTAAGACTTGCAAAGTATTTTACAAATATACTCATTTTATCTTCACACCAATCCTGACAGGCAAGTGCTCTGTTTTAATTTTACAGATGAGGAACTGAAGCAGACAGAAGTTAAGTGACTTGTCCAGGGTCACACAGCTAGTATGTGTCTGAGGCTAGATTTGAACTTAAGACTTCCCAACTCTGGTCCAAGACTCGATCTATTGTACCAATTAGCTGCCTTTTTAACATAAGAAAAGCAGGCACTCATCTAATCTTTCTATGATACAACTATGGTCTAGATATCAGAAACTGCAAGAGACAAAGCAGAGAAAACTACAGACCAACATCCCCAAACAAACACTGATGTCAAAGATTTAAATAAAATATTAGCAAAGCTAAGATTATAAATTATGATCAGGCTAGATTTTAACCAGCACTTCTGGAATCAATGGTCATTCACCTTTGTTTCCAGGATTTTGCTACCACTAAAAGTGCTGCTGTGGACATTTTTAGTATATGTTAGACCTTTCTTTCTTTTTTGTTACCCTCTGGTAGAAAATGCCCAGAAGTAGGATGGCTGGGTCAAAGAGTATAAACAATTTAGTTACTTTCCTTACAGTTCCAAGTTACTTTTCAGACTGGTTAGTGTGCCTGTGTTCCCAGAGTCCTCTCCCAACATTTTCTTATCTTTGTGGTCAACTTTTGACTATTTGTAGGGTACAAATTAAAACCTAGTATAAGTTCTGTGATCTCACAAATATTTTAATGTGTATTATGAATGATCTGAAGCACATTTCTGTGTGGTCATTTATAGTTTGAAACTCTCTTGCTGAAAATGGTTCATTTCCTTTTACCATTTATCTACTGGTAAATTTAGTCTTAGTCTCATTTGTGTTAATTTTTTATGTATTGTTGATATCAGATTTTTATCAGTGACATTTAATGCAAATATTTCCTCGCCCCTTCTAATGAACAGTTTCTCTTTAAGATTAAATAAATTCTCTTTTTACACTGGGAGGTGGGGTGGGGTAGGAGAATCAGTTATTTAAAAGGACCCGTGATTTCAGAAGTATTTATCTTTCTATGAGCTGTCTTTCAACCACTATTTTATTTCAGAAAAGAAACTATCCATATTTTAACAGGGTCTTTTAAAATACATCTTATAAAGATAAAATTATTAAGCACCTCCAGAAAATGACACCATGCCACACTTGTAAATGTTACTCAACTCCTTTTCAAATGACTATTTCCATTATAACTAATATACTTCAAAGGAAGAGAAAAACATAAAGAGGCTAATGAGAAAAAAGGCAAACATCAATTGAAATGAATGTCTTACACATGATCTGAATTATTACACATTTAAAGTTAGTTTTCATTACTCAAACATTAATATAATTATTCTAAACTCAGAACTATATTTTTTTCTACAAAGTATATTATCATAGTAGATGGTCAACATTCACTTCTTAAAAAGGAGAATTACTATGTTTTACTTAACTCTTATTGAAGGCAATGAGAAGGAATAGCCACGTCTTTTATACTGGATAGTGGTCTCCAAAATTGCATTGTAGACCAAGAAGTCACCCTGCAGAGCCTAAAGTCTGACACAAAGGGGTTGTTGTATGATCAATTACAGGGTGGGAAGACAGGTTGTATCCTCCATTCTGGCTTAGTCAATTACCAGGATTGTCACAAATAACAACCACACCTTCACTTATCCCTCACGACTTGTCCCCTCTTCCTCCTATGAAAGCTCCTATCCTCTGAAACTGGCACTGACCACTCTAGGTTATTAAAACCTAAACTAATCTGCACAGATTCTAATAAGAAAACTCTGTCCCCACCCCTTGACTTCTAGATCACCTCACAGAGAGCATGCTCGGTTCTTGGGGGCAATGATCTGTGAGTAATAGGCCTGCCTTCCCCTTTTCTGTTCTGGGTGGGACACAGTGAATCACACAGGGTGAGTTGGCATGATGGATTGTTCTCAGGATCATAGCTATCATTACATTAGCTTGTATTCAAAACCAGCTATCTGCTAACTTAACTATTACTTTGCAAGGTACCAACATCCTTCTAGTAACCTAGTTTCAAACATCCTCCATGTCATCTTTGACTCTTCATTTTCCCTTAACCTCCAATGTACAACAGTCTCCTAATTGATCTCCATGTCTCAAGTCTTTCCCCAGAGCTTTCACAGTTCTGCTCCATAAACTCCTTTGGCTGGCTACCTATTGACTTTTAGGGATCAAATATTATTTCATTTTTATTTCATCCTTCTTAATTTATATTTTTATAAGTTTTATAATGTATATAATTATTAGCATAATAGCACATACTTAATTTATAAAAAAGGAAATATATACATTTGGGGATACATATTGAATACATTTGGGGATACATACATACATACGCCCAAATTTTTATTGACGGGACAAAATCAAAAGTTTTGAGACCAGCAATTTAGGAGATAAAACCACTGAGAATCTCTACTATGATAACAAAGCCCCATGTGTTTTATAAATAATTTAAGATTCAAAATTGGGAAAGGATATTAAGAGCTAATAATGTCTTCTATTCAGAACTATTTAAATTACAACAGAGGGGTGGCTAGGTGGCGCAGTGAGTAAAGCACTGGCCCTGGAGTCAGGAAGACCCAGTTCAAATCCAGCCTCACCTCAAACACTTAACACAAAAACTAGCCGTGTGACCTTGGGCAAGTCACTTAACCCCAATTGCCCTCCAAAAAAAAAAAAGCACAAAAAAATAAGTAAATTAAAACAGAAAATCAAGTTTGATGTCTGGAATTAAATATGTCTTCTGTGTTATTTTTTTGTTATAAAAACAGAAAATGAAATTTCTATTCCTAAAAACCACATATCCCCAAGTCAAGAAAACTCTTATGGTTCCTTCCAACTCTAAAATTCTGCACATGATTTTAAGGACAGGTTCTTAATCTTAAGTCTGTAAACCTTAAAAAATATATTTTTTGATACCTGTATTTCAATGTTTCCTTTGTAATCCTATGTAATTTTAAAAATCTATTTAAAAACATTCAGAGAAAGGATTTTAAAAGGCTTTGAAAACTGTCAACAGTGTCCAGGACAGAAAAAAGGGCAAGAACTCCCTTTCTAAAGAGACCACTGATCATAACTGGCATTTATATAGCATTTTAAAATATGAAATTTTCCCCTACATTTGATCCCCATAAAAACCCGATGATGCAAGTACTAAAAGTATCATGTATCATCTCCATTTTAGGTATTAGGCAATTGAGTTTTGGGGGGCGTAAGTGATTTGCCCATCATAGCTGAGTAAATTTCAGAGTTGGGATTTGGGTCTAGATCTTCCATTTTACTATGCCAACTTTAGTCAAGTGATAGGATGTAAACCAAAATGGATAGGGGTTAAGAAATGGAATCAACCACTGTTTGATGAGATCTAAGGGCAAAGTAATTGTCTAATTTGTTTTGCATATGTGTGTTTAACAAATACTATGCAATTCTACAGTTCTTCTTTATAGCTATGAAAGCACAAGATCCATAGAGACCTAGAAGGAACCTCAAATAGTCACTTAGTCCAATTCCCTCATTTTCTAGTTGAGAGAAACTTAATAAGAGTAGGAAGATTAGATGACTTGTCCAAGATTACACAGGTTGTAAGCTTCATGGACATATTTTGAACTCAGGTCTTTGAACTTCAGACCCAGTAGTCTTTATACTTGCCACATTACTATTTATTATGAATTTTATATGCCAAGTACAGAGTATGAATGATTATTATTAAGTAAACTTAGAATTTTAAAGCAAAGAGCAAAATGAAATCTCATACATATTGTGCCTTGACTGATGGGTTGGAATTCATGACTAAAAATGGACAATTAATGAGAGCACTGTTCAAAAACATATTGAAAGTATAATAATAATGTAAGTTAAAAAGCCATACGTGTACAGGAAAATCCATAACCATCAAAGTAGAATCACAGCAGAAGAATTCAGGCAAAAATAAGAGGAAATGAGAAACAAAAGTGATATTACAGTCAAAATAAACTACAGACTGTTGAATCAAATGCAAGAAATGAATGATACCTTCCTAAAACAAATCAGAAAACTGGGTCAGAGGCACTGTGTGGAAGAACTGATGTCTAAAGTAAAGAGATAGATAGCAAGAAATCACATAGATGCTTAAATTTCATTTCTTCATTTAACAGATATTTATTGAATCTCTGCCATGTAAATAGCACATTAGTAGGCTTAAATCAGTACAAGTCTGTTGGCCTACAATAATCACATAACAGGGTGTTAAAATAATTTACAGATACCACAAGATCATTAACAAGTTTTTGAAATTATGAAGAATGATTTTAAGACATGGGTTCTCAATCTTTTTTTGTTTGTCATGGAACCCACAGCAGTCTGGGGAAGCCCTTCTCAGAATGATGGGTTTATTTTGCTTTTTTTTTTTTTTTTGAGGGGGGAAGATAGAGCAGTTGGGGTTAAGTGACTTGCCCAAGGTCATAGGGCTACTTTTTTGTGTTAAGTGTCTGAGGCTGGATCTGAACTCAGGCCCTTCTGACTCCAGGGCCGGTGCTCTATTCACTGTGCCACCTAGCTGCCCCATCAGAATGATGTTTTTAAATGCATAAAATAAAAACCCAGGATTACAATTTATACTGAAATAAACATGTGATTTTTTTTCCTGTCCAAGTTCAAAGACCCTGATTAAGATACTGATGTGGTCAAATGTATTAATTTAAGAAAAAAGCTAAATAATGGAGAATACTGACTGGCCCATAGCTTACAGTCAATCTCTGGTAAAGTCAAGTTAACAAGAATTTATTAGGGACTCACTATATTCCAGGAACTGTACTGAGCAAAGGTGATAAAAAGTCAAGAGGAATCCCTGGCATTAAGGGGCTCACAATCTAAGTAGACAACATAAAAAGAATTGTGCACTAGGATTAAGGGGGAACCAGGTAAGACTTAAAATTCTAAAATGGAAAATTTGTAGACACTTAAAAAAGTGTGATTCCTAACAAGTCGTGAAAACTAATCTAGTTTAAGCAGTCAGGTGGTGAAGAAGATCCAGCACAAGATCTGGAGTCAGGAACACCTGAGTTAAAAATCCAGCCTAAGACACTAAGCAAGGTACTCAACTTGTGGGCCTCAATTTTCTCGTCTGTAAAATGAGAATAATAGCACCTGGCCCCTAGGGCTTTGTGAGGACAAAATGAGATATTTATAAAAAGACTTTGCAAAGCTTAAATCTCCAAGTAAATGCTAATTATGATGATGATAATGATGATTACCTCCTTTTGATAGAACAACTAGAAATTCAGATAAATTCATATAATCTGAAGATTTTAAATTATCCTGATTTAATAAGATGACTAAAAAAAAATCTTTCAATAGGCTGTAAAAAATACAGTAAACAAAGAAGCTCCAAGGAAGTTTAAAACTTAGCACTGAACCTTGATCAACAAGCTCTGAGCTTTATTGTCTGGTTCTGCTAGACTCAGATAAGAACTCTATAAAACTCACCAGGACTTCACTGTGGGATAACAGAGGGAAGAAGAAAGCTTGCCCACAGGGATCCCAGCAAGCTACTCTAAATTCCACCCAAGGTCCCAGAAGTTCTGACCTGCTTCCACCATCCTCCTCCACGGCTCTTCATATTCTAAGTACATCCCTTCAATAAAGCTGGCTTAGCTTACTGTCTCATTTGTTCTACATTTCCTTATACCAGACCTAATTATTCCAAACCTTCTTAGATCTATATTAAGACATATATTCAGGGACAAGTATAGACTGAAATTTCAAGAGCTAGATGTAGCTATAGGCTGGTAACAACAGCAACTAAAGAGTTTTGATCAATGTTTAAATGTTAATCTAGAAAGAAATCTTTAGCAGCTGGCCACTGAACTTTGTCTATGGATTTACTGTATTCAACATTTTACTAAAAGTGATGAAGATTATATGTATGCATATTGTTCACAACCAGCCATGTTCAGTTCATATGTCAAGAGGGAGTCACAACTTCATGAAACTTACATGGAACCTAGGCTTATTTTAAGAGAAATGAATGTGCATGTGGAACCCAAAGAGCTAACAATCTATTCAGAAATTTGCATATTTATGAAAGTAGGACAAAGGAGAAAAAAAACATAAATCTCCACCTAAAAGAGAGTGGTATAAGAAGGGTGAAAAATGCATTAAAGGTAGGAAAAGAATAAAACCATTCCCAAAGAGGAGGAGCAATGTGATGGCAAAAGCAGCATTCTTTCCCCCTTCTTTTCCCTTGGGAATTCCTAGACCATGAGGACATGATGATGATCTGCTTATCTACAAGGGTTCCAGCTGCACAAGCAATTTCCCAGTCTGGGGCAAACTGACTCCCAAGGACAAACAGGGAGAACAGTTTGGGATGCAAACAAAAAATGGTCAGTTAAGGGAAGGGCAAGGGCCTTGTCCTTGACGCATTCAAGACCTCCTGCATACTCTGGTTCCAGTGTTTCTGGAAAACGTGGCAACTTAAAAAGACAAGTTCAGGGGCGGCTAGGTGGTGCAGTGAATAGAGCACTGGCCCTGGAGTCAGGAGTACCTGAGTTCAAATCCAGCCTCAGACACTTAACACACACAAAAAAAAACCTAGCCGTGTGACCTTGGGCAAGTCACTTAATCCCAACTGCCCTCCAAAAAAAAAAAAAAAAGCAAAAAAAAAGACAAGTTCAGGGGATCCCTTAACATTCCTCAACAGAACCTGTGATAAAGACAAAGTCTTCAGATAAAACTGAAGATTACACAAAGCAAAGATGGATTTTAATGATGGATGACAGAAATAAGACTCAAAATTATTGTCCACATTGTCCATGTGTAATGATAACGGGGATTTGAAGACCTTCACTGTTTTGAAAATAAACTCTGTCCCCTAATAGGCTCACTGTAATAGCACAGAGCCTGTGATATCAATAAAATAATATTTATCTCTGTCAAATTTTAAGTCTTGAATTTAGGATTTTAAAATCAATTACATATATGTAAATTAAAAGACCTAGCTTAACAGAAGCTCCTGTGAAAAAGACTGAGGTGTTGACTGACCACAGCTTAATATGAAACAAACCAATAGCATTTTTAAATGGTTTTCAAGAGTTGACATTAATTTAAGTAAATACCCATATGTTCTCTTAGGATTTTTTCCTTCCTTCCTTCAACTATTGTACTCCACAATGCATATACTTTCCCCGTTGCACACACTAACGTTCAGATGTTCAAACAATATGTTCCCGTGTTCAGAATGCTCTCCTTACTCTCCTCTGATAAATCCTTACTCTATAGAATACTTTCAAAACTGTTAGCCCATCCAGGAAGATTTCCTGATCTCCTTAGTCTTCCTTGAATCTCATATTATACTTTTTCTGAACTTTGTACACATTTATCATTTTATATTGTAGCTATCTAACCATGTCATCTTCCCCAAGATACTATAAACTCAAAGATATTATGTCTTAACTTTGTATCTCTGTCTTAATGTCTGCCAAACTGAAATGAACAAATAATCATAATGCAAGTTAAAATATGATTAAATGCAAAGTAGTTGTCAAATAGAGTAGCACGAGCCATTCAGGCCAAAAAAGATCACTTCTAGATGAGCAGATCATGGACAAGTTGGCCTTGAAGTAAGGCAAACTGCATTTGTCAAGATAGGGTGGGGCACAATTGGGTAATAGATCACTAGCCGATGTTGGCTTTAGCATAGAGTATCTAAAGGATAGAAGTGCTCAATTAGGCTGAAAACAAAGGTTGAGGGCACATTTTGGAGAGCCTAGAATGCCAGGGTAAGGCATGGATATTTTATTCAGTAGGCAATGAGAAACTACAAAAGAGTGACATGATTAGATCTGAGTATCCCCCAATAAAATGTAAGCTTCTTGAAAATGAAGGGTTTAGTTTTTGTCTTTGTTCCCCTGTCTAATGTAATGCCTTATATTTAGTAGTCCTTACTAAAACACTGGACTTAAATTGAAAAAAAAATCCTTGAATAAATTCTTATCTACTCTTTAAAACAAAAGTTCAAGTAAGGTCTTTATTAACTAAGTCTTCATTCTCAAGAAGCTTACATTTTGCTGGGGGATGCAACATTCACAAAGATAAATATATACAAAGTAACATGAGGAAGCAAAGAACATATCAATTGTAAGGGATCAAGAAAAGCACCGGAGGTGAGCCTGAAAGGAAGCAAGGGATTCTAGGAGGCGGAGATGAGAAAAGGGCATGATAGGCATGGGGCATAGTCTACGCAAAAAGCACAGAGAAAGGCAATGGAAGATAGCATTTCAGGAAAAGTCAGGACAACAGTGTGGCTGGAATATAAAGTGCAAGAAAAAAGGAAAGGTAAGTTGGAGCAATATCATAGAACACTTTAAATTTCAGCCTGAAGATTTTGGTTCTTTATTGACTCAAAAGTAAAATTACACTGACAGTCCTAATATTATTGAACAGAAGTGACATGCTCTGCTCTGTGTTTTCTGTTGTTGTTTTAATCTTGACCTGTAATTTTATTGCTGTGGAGAAATTGTGGTGAGGAAGCTCCTTCTACCAATACAGATCTGAAATACACAGTATTAGGATAGTTGCTTGGTACTCGATGAAGTTAAATGACTTGCCAGGGTTATAGGGCCAGAATGTGACAAAAGGAATATTTGAACCAAGGTCTCTCTTTGCTGCCTGCAAACAGACTGGCTGAAATGGACAAAACTCTATTAGAAGTTTAAAATATTTACCATAAACACAAATTATTTCTAATACTCAAATTTAATTCTTATAGTCTCACAATGTATCTCAGAAAGCTTGAACATACCCAAAACAATACAGAATATACAATCATAAACACAACTCAGAGCTCTATATAAAAATAACCAACTAATCAGCTTTTTACAACATAATTTGAGATAACAAATTTATATACATATGGAGTCTTAGATTCTTGGTTATTCAATGATTTGTTATAAATGTTCTACAATGTGAACTGGGGCTATGCTTATCATATATTAGTTTATTGGTAGCATCTAGTTAAAAGTTCATTCTTTAATATGAGCTATGGCATAGGGAAAGAAAATGAAAACAATTTCAATATTATTTTGCTCCTGAAGGCAGGAATTGTTTGTTTTACTCTGTGTTGCCAGCACCGAGCACAGAACACTTAGTAGGTACCCAACAAATGCTTGGTGAATTAAGCATTAGGGTTTACTTTAACAGAGAATCAAGAGATATATTAGGAAGGAATGGTAGACAAACTCATTACAATGGAACAAATACAGATTGTAAAATTTTATTAGCAGCACTAGATTTCCAGTTTATTCTGTGGTGATATGTCAGAAATATGGCAGAAGTCTAAATCACTCAGCTATGATAATTAAGCAGAACAGACCATTTAAGATCTTATTGTTAATCTAAAATAACATTGCTAGATATGAATTTGTCAAATTTTTTTTTGCTATACTCATGAAAATAACTAAGGCACATGTGAATAAAAAGATGTCATATACTAATTGCCTTCCTGGTATTCTTCTTTATGTGGGAGAGATCCAAGTTCAGGGGATAAGATGACTAGGGAATGCATCAGCAAAGAGGTGGGATCTAACGTAGACCTTGAAAAATAAATACATTTTGGACAGAGAAGAATAAAGGAAAGTACTCAGGTAAGGAAAACTACAAGTTCAAAATAAGTGAATAAGCAGTATTCAGAAGTCAGTAAGGGTACAAGTCTGGTTCTCCTTGTCTTTTTACTATTGGCATGTCATGGAACATGAAGTTGGAAAATTAAGTTAGGAACAGGTGATAGAGCTCTAAAAATCAAACTAAGTAATTTAAACTTTGTCCTGTGGATACAATGCATATTTTTCAGCAGAGGATGATAAAGTTAATGACTTAGGAGGGTGGTATATTGTATGATAGATTAGAGTTGGGAGAGACTATCGGCAGAATCAGTTAGGAGACCATGGAAATGGTCCACATGTAACGTGACCTTGAACTAATATCTGAATTACTATGGTGGCAGCTAGAACTTAAAAGAAAGGACAAATTACAAAAATTATGAAAAAAATAATACAAATTAGTTACTTGAGGATTGGGAAGTCAGGGAAGAGATATGGGAGAGTCAAAAATGGTTCTGAGGTTTCTGGCCAAAATGATTGGGAGAATGACAGTATGTACCATTCAGAAATACGCCCACCAAGTAAATTTGGGGAGATGACAGTGACTTCAGTTTTATGTATGCATACTTGGAGGTACAGCAATAGTGAAGTAATGTGATATAGTGATGATCTTAGGATCAAGAGAGATCTGAATTAAAACTGTACTGCTGTTAAGTTATTGCCATTGTATACAAAGACCATCACAAACCCCTCTGAGCTTCAGTTTATCATTTGTCAAAACAGATAATAATACTTATCATATCTACTTCACAGGGTTATTGGTGAGAATAAAATGACAATGTATATAAAGTACTTTGCAAACCTCAAAAGTGCTATGTAAATGCCAGCTCTGATTATTACTGTTAACCTGATCTAATGATCTAATAATAACAAGTGGTTATAGATACAGGGTTGAAGTTTAGAAAAGGGTCTGAGCTGAAGATAAATTTGTGAGTCATTTATATGAGGTAACAGAGGTCATAATAGGCTCTAAATCAAGCCTCTTCCTGACAGAACTATTAAGATAGTCCAGTACTTATGAATATCCTATATCTATAAACAGGACCCCTATTCTAGTTAACACCACTAAGGCATAAGCTAAAACAACTCTCCTACAGAAGGCTCTAGAGAACCTACTTCTGATCCTGTTGACAGAGCCTCCTGGCATGCCTGCCAGAAAAAGTTCTCTACCCACAAAGTCCTTCAATGAAGCAGGCCCAGAGCTTCTTTCTCCTAAAGTCTTTTAGCAGTTTCCTGTTATCCAAGGAACGTTGACATATCTTACTATCAAAAATAAAATCCCAAGACAATGATTCTGGATATTAAAAATCAATTTATTAGTTAGGCTAGACAATAATCAATAAACTGATGGTCACTGATTCTCTCTATAACCATAGACCTAGACAAAGTATCTTGGATCATCTTGAATGTCCTTTCTCTCCCCTCCCCTTTCCAGAAGGCACATAACTGAGCCCTCCCCTGACCAGAAAAAGATATTGTCCTCATTGACAAAGTAGACAAATTGTCCACAAAGACAAGCATCCACTTAATGAGTAAATGGTGCTAAGAGCTCTCAGCCTCTCCCCATTACCACATCTTAGAGGGGGGAGGTAGCTGAGAACAAGGACAGGTCATGAGTTTTGAGCCCTCTCTAGCAATTTGGGCACCCAGATGTGTTCTTTCTGGTCTTATTTCTTTTTCATGAACAAGAACACATAGATCTCTGGGAGTTTGGCCTCTGTTTACAGAATAACCAAAAAGCCAGGCATATGGATGTGGCACACTACCAATTAGTTAATGAGTAGATGCCTAAACACTGCCACCCCCCATGCCAAGACTGCAGTCACGCCCTTCAAAGACTAAGCTTGCCTACAGTGGGATCTTGGCAAAAATAGGAGACAAAAGGATGGGTCACTAATTAATAATTGGTTATTAATATAATACTATATTAGTTTTGCTCACTATGATGGAAGCTTTAAGGCTTCTGCACTGAGAGTTCTAGGATAGACTATATAGAAGGGACCTGAGCAATAATCAAAGTCCATACCAAGCCTTACCAGGAAGATCACAAGAACTAAGGAGTCCCTGCTGCAGTCGTCAGGATAGAAGGAAACATATTACTCTGATCACAAACTGCAATTTGAACATTTTCCCAACGAAATGTTTCAAAGTTACGTTTTACAGTACTACTAGTACTGTTACACCATAGGTTTAAAAGACTTTTGTGGGATGGCTTAAGAACCTTAAATGAACTTTGTAATATACTTCTTGGAAATGCTACAGAGTTTCTATGAAAGAATGCATTCTTAATTGGGCAAAGTGACTTGATTTTTTTAAAC
>JAQQSW010004299.1:0-14472 GCA_028646575.1 Pseudocheirus occidentalis
TTTTCTGGCATATACATCTGTGTCACTAAGTTTCATAACATCTTCCTCAACAGGCTTCTTGCTACTATAGCAAGGCTGTACAGCTCTTCTGACCCCTACCCTTCCTACTTTCAAGTCCCTACACATTGAGTGCCATCTGTTATGGTTTTGGGGGGTCAGGAGAGCTGTAACTAGTTACAGGTCATGGAGGAGCTAAAGAAGGATTTTGAAAATCAAGTAAGAGATGTGGAAGAAAAATTCAGAAGAGAAATGAGAATGATGCAAGAAAATCATGTAAAGAAAGTCAAGAACCTGCTAAAGGAGACCCCCAAAATACTGAAGAAAATAACACCTTAAAAATACTAATTTGAATGGCAAAAGAGGCCCAAAAAGCCAATGAGGATAAGAATGCCTTAAAAAGTCAAATTCCTCAGATAGAAAAAGAATTTCAAAATGCTCTGAAGAGAACAATTCCTTCAAAATTAGATTGGAGTAAATGAAAGCTAACAACATTACAAGAAAAAAGATACTATTAAACAAATCCAAACAAATGAAAAAATATAGATGGCAATGTGAAATATCTTATTGGAAAAACCAGTGACCTGGAAAATATATACAGGAGAGATAACTTAAAAATTATTGGACTGCTTAAAAGCCATGATCAAAAAAAGATCCTAGAAATCATCCTTCAAGAAATTCTCAAGGAAAATTGTCCTGACATTTTAGAACCAGAGACAAAATAGATATTAAAAGAATTCACTGATCGCTTCTTGGAAAAGCTCCCCCCCAAAAAAAAAACTCCTAGGAATATTATAGACAAATTCCAGACTTCCCAGGTCAAGGGAAAATATTAGAAGCTGTCAGGAAGAAACAATTTAATTGCTGTGGAAACACAATCAGGGTAACACAAGATCTAATAGCTTCAACTTTAAGAGATCAAAGTGCTTGGAATATGATATTCCAGAGGTCAAAGGAGGTTGGATTAAAAGCAAAGTTCACCTACACAGCAAAACTGAATATAATGCTTCAGGGAAAAATATAGACATTCAATTAAATAGAGGATTTTAAAATATTCTTGATGAAAAAACCAGAGCTAAACAGAAAATTTGACATTCCAATACAAGAAGCAAGAGAAGCATGAGAAGGTTAACAGGAAAAAGAAATCCTAAGGAATTTATTAAAGTTGAACTATTTAATTTCCTATATGGAAAAATGATAACTGTAACTCATGAGACTTTTCTCAGTATATGTGTGTGTACATATATGTGTGTATATGTATGCATACTTATATGTATGTATAGGAGAGTGTGTATGTATTTAAATACATATGTGAATGTGTATATATGTGCCTGTATGTATACATAGAGGGCACATAATCAGTTGAATAGGAAGAGATGATATCTAAAAAGAAAACTAAAAGATGAGAGAGGAATACAATGGGAGAAGGAGAAATGAAGAGATAGAATAAGGTAAATTACCTCATATAAAAGAGGCAAGAGAAAGGCAGGAAGGTAAAAAGTAATAGGTCAACCTTACTCTCATTGAATTTGGCTTAAGGAGGGAATAACATGCACACTCAATTTGGTATCTTAACATACAGGGAAGTAGGGGAGAAGGGTATAAGAGGAGGAATGACAGAAGGGAGGCCAGACTAGGGGAGAGGGTAATTAGAAGTTATCACTTTTGAAAAGGGACAAGGTCAAAGTAGAAAATAGGGTAAGTGGGGGGTGGGGTGGGATAGAATGTAGGAAAATATAGTTAGTCTTTCACAATATAAGTACCATGGAAACATTTTGTGTAACTACATATGTACAACCTATATTGAATTGCTTATCTTCCCAGTGGGAGTGGGTGAGGAGGGAATCTGGAAATGAAAGTTGTAAAAAACATATGTTAAAAAATATATATTTATCAGCAACTGGGAAATGCAATATACAGACACTGATGTATAGAAATCCATCTATCCCTACTGGAGAGTTAAGGAGGGGATAGGGGAGAATATAAGAGTGAGAAGACTGGGGGAAGGGGAACTCAGTAGGCTCACTATCTTGGGGTGGGGTTAGGAGAAAGATGGGGATAAAATTTTTAACTCAAAATCTTGTGGAAATGAATGTTGAAAACTAAGAATAAATATATAAAAGATTATTTTTTTAAAAGAATTCCTGATTCATGTGTATGTCTGTTTATAGATTTCTAAAGAGGAAATTAATGCCTCCTAAATTATCCCAGTTCATAATTCCACACTTGGACAGTTCTAATATTTTGGAAGTTTCTTTTTCCCTTTGACATCAAGATTAAATATGATTCATTTCATCTTCCACCTAAATTAATTAATCATAAGGAGAATCTATGAAGGATACTGACAGTTTAACAGAATGTGCTTTATATGTCCTCTTTCTTAGTTAAGGCCTATAATATGATAACTAGAAAAATGTTAGCTCAATTTCACAGAACTTCCTCAAAATGGTTGTCTTCCTTAGAAGACTTCTTGTCTGTGAGTTGTAGTTTTGTTTTAATGTTGTCAAATTTTAGCATTTCTATCTTGAAAAACTTCTAGAAGACTAACTTCTGCAAAACTAGTCAACACATCCAAACCAAGTACTGATTTTACATATCTAAAACCCACTTATGTTCCATATCTCACCTCATTTCAACTATGGATGTCATGCCAATAAATTCCTAATGGAGTTTGCATAGGAAAGAGCAAAAGTTCATTACCAGATTTTTGTAGATATTTTTTCACATCCTCCATCCCCACCCTCTGAGTAAAATGTAAAATTACTGTACAAACTCATCATGCACTATGGTTGTACTACATTAAATAGCTGGATGATTGCTATGGTGTAAATGTAGACTTACAAGTTAGTATCAGTGGAAATATGAAATATGAACCTGTTAAATAGGCATCTGTTACATAGACATCCCAAATACATTATTCATCATTAGACTTTGAAGGTTTAATTTGTTCATTCAGTGGTGTGAAGACAGCTTCAGACTTAAAGTGTATCCATTTAAAGAAGATGCGTCATATAGGCGATGGTTGAATGAGCTGAAGATGCTTAGCTTAGAGAAAAGAAAACTTAGTGAAGCCAGAAACACTTCAAATATTTGAAAGGTTCAATGTAGAAGGGAAATTATATTTATTCTTTTCAGCCTCTGAGAAAAAGGCACAATGGTGGAAGATTACATCTAATTATATTTTCATCAATATAATGTATTGAATTGAATGATTTAAGTTGTCCAAAAATTTAATGGGTTATATCATTTGGTAATTAGTTCTCCATTCCTTTAAGGATTCAAGCAGATACAGAATGACTGCTTTTCAAAGATACTGAAGAGGGGAATCATGCTTTAAGGAAGGGAGATTTTGGTTGCCTCCAAAGATTTTTACAGTGCTAGGTATATATAAACCTGTATAAACCTTCATGAAATATTCCTACACTACTTTGTACTTTTGTGAGCTTTGTTTTGGTATTAGAAACATTCTCAAGGAGCACAAAAGTAAAAACATTTCACTAGATTTATATAGACTGTTAACGTTCCCAATAATATTCTTGGTAGATTAGGATGGAGGAATTCTTAATGTGAAGGGAATAATTGGATCAGAAAACCAAGATGCTGCACAATCTTTTATGTGATTAGTTTTTTGTTTGTAATTTTAAGGGCTGAGTAAGATGTTCAAATTTTCTTGTCTCCAGATGGAAAAGATATGTAGAAAACATTGTACTTTTATTGAAAGTTCCCATGGGTCTCCTCTTGGTTCTTTTGCATAAAATGTTGTATATCGGATTTCTCTTGAAATGTCAGACTTTGAATCACTAGATATAAAAGTCTTGTCATAGGACCCCATGTGGGAAGACATTAGGCAGGTGGAAAAACAAAGAAGATGTATAGTGGAATGGAAAATGTATCAGATTTGGAGTGATAGGACCTGAATTGAAATTTTGTCTATCTCTTGCAATGTATTTTACCTGCTCAAAATTAATTAATCTTACTGATCCCCATTTTAAAATGGAGATGTTTGGCCTAAATCAACTTTCAGGTTCTGTCTAGTTTTGAAATGATATTTTCTCACAAATTGGATAAAGAAGATAAATTCATCATAATAACTTATAGAATACCTTTTATGTCAACCACTTACATCTAACAAAAGAAATAAGACCAGTGTGCTCTTCATTTTCAGAAATTGAGGGACTATCAGTTTAATGACTTCATCCATGGATAGGAGTAAATTTAGTTACATTAAGTAACAGTTTTGCATAGAGAAGAGTCTGATTAATTTTCAAGACCATAATATTTATAGTTCCTAAGAATTCTCTTTTTAAAATTTTATATGAAGAGATAGAGAACATTACAAAATGTGAAATGAATAATTTTGGTTACATTAAATTGAAAAGTTTTTGTACAAGCAAAGCCAATATAATTAAGGTTAGGAGGGAAGCAGAAAATTTGTAAAAGGTTTTTAAAGCCAGTATCTCTGATAAAGGCCTCATTCTTAAAATATATAGAAAACTGAGTAAAATTTTTAAGAATATAAGTCATTCCTCAATTAATAGTCAAAGGATATGAACAAGAAATTTTTAAAGAAGAAATTAAAGATATCTATATTCATATGAAAAAATGCTCTAAATCACTATTGATTAGAGAAATGTGAATCAAAACCACTCTAAGGAACCACATCTCACCAGTCAGATTAGCTAATATGACAAAACAGGAAGATGATAAATGCTTAAGAAGATGTGGGAATATTGGAACACTAACACATTTTTGGTGGAGTTGTGATCTGATCCAACCATTCTGGAGAGGAATTTGGAGCTATTCCCAAAATGCTATAAAAATCTGCATAACCTTTGACCCAGCAGTACCACTTCTAAGGCTGTATCCCAAAGAGATCATACAAATGGTAAAAGGGCCCCATGTGCAATGGGAAGGTATTTCTAGAATCTATATTGGATTGAATACTGCCATGGAGAGGGCAGGGATAGGAAAGGGGGAGAAAATTTGAAACTGAAAAACTGTGGAACTGAATGTTGTAAACTAAGAGTAAATATTTTTTAAAGGATCTTGTATTTAAAATGAATTTTAAAAAATTTATTCTATTGTTTTTTTTATTATTCATAGTATTTGCAAGGACTATTCTCTGCTAGTTGCATTGGCTCATCATTTTGTCTTAGTTCCCAGACAGTAAAGAGACTGAATAAAGTTATTTGGAGTTCTATTTGCATTGAAGATTTCCTTTCTCCTGGATCTGAGACAAAAGTTCCCAAATCATCCTTGATCTTTTAAACTAGAGAAAGTGAAATATTTTTTGTCTCTATCTCTCCTGCCTAGAATGTTTTAATGACATTTTAATGACAAAGAAGTAAATGACAGAATCACTAAAATGAGACATTTTTATTCCAAGGTCATTCATTTTCTTTAAAAAAACAAATGATAATTTATTTTAAAGATTCATTAAATTTTTTAGAGTTCCATATTCTCTCTCATCGTTGTCTCAGTCACTAAGAAGGCAAAACTGTGATATCATTTTTAAATGTGGAATCATGCAAAATGTCTTTATCCATGTTTCAAAAAGCAAGAAAAATAAAGAAAATTTAAATAGCACTTGAACTTTATCAGTTCTTTCTTTAGTGGTGGATAGCGTTTTTCATCATAAGTCCTTCAGAATTGTCTTTGACCAGTGTGTTGATGAGAGTAATCAAACCTTTCATAGGTGATGATTACACAATATTGTTGTTACTGTGTACAATATTTTACTGGTTTTACTCATTTCACTTTTTGTCAGTTCACGTAAATCTTTTCAGGTCTTTTTTTTCTGAGAGCATCCTGCTAATTTTTCTTATAAAACAATAGCATTCCATCACAATCATATGCCACAATTGTTTCCCAACTTTGTACTTCCTTTCTAATATTGCTTACATTAACATTTTGTCAAAAAATTCAATTTAATGTAATCAAATTATCCATTTTGCTTTTAATGAATTGTCTCCTTCATAAAAGGAGACAGAAAATAACACTGAAGAAAATAACACCTTAAAAAAGAGAGTAGGACTTACACAAATCATTGGCATTTCTATATAGTCCCAATGATTTGGGACAAAGCTCTCCCCTCTGAAAGCAGAGTTCTACTGTGGCAAAGAGCTCAAAAGTTGCATAATTTAGTGGCAACATGAGCAAGCAAAGGAAGCAAAGCAAGCACAGCCATCCAACATTAGATTACTTTTGGGGTGACATAAAGGATCAAAGCATGCAATGGGAGAAAGACAACACAGTCAGAACTCCTGCACTAAAAGGTTCCAAGAAAAAGATGAACTGGTTACAGGCTGTGGAGGAGTTCAAGAAGGACTTTGAAAATCAAGTAAGAGAAGTGGAGCAAAAATTTGGAAGAGAAATCAGAATGATGCAATAAAATCATAATAAGAAAGTAAAAAACCTGACTGAAGAAAATACAGCATAAAAATATACTAAATCAAATGGTAAAAGAAGCCCAAAAAGCCAATGAGGAGAAGAATGCCTTAAAAAGCTATATTTGACAGATGAAAAAATAATTTCAAAAGCTCACTGAAGAGAATAATTCCTTCAAAATTCAATTGGAGCAAATGGAAGCTAATGATTTTATGAGAAATCAAGACTTTATTAAACAGATCCAAACAAATGAAAAAAATTAGAAGCCAATGTGAAATATCTCATTGGAAAAATCACTGACCTGGAAAATAGATCAAGGAGAGACAATTGAGAAATTATTGGACTACCTGAAAGCCATGATAAAAAAAAAGAACCTAGAACTCATCCTTCAAGAAATTTTTGAGAAAAATTGCCCTGGTATTGTATAACCAGAGGGCAAAATACAAATTGAAAGAATTCACCAATCACCTCTGAAAAAGATCTCAAAAAGAACACTCCTAGGAATATTATGGCCAGGTTCCAGAGTTCCCAGATCAGGGAGCAAATATTATAAGCTCCCAAGAAGAAATAATTTTAATACTGTGGAAACACAATCACGATACCACAAGATCTAGCAGCTTCTACATTAAGGGATCAAAGATCTTGAAATATGATATTCCAGAGATAAAAAGAGCTAGAATTAAAACCAAGAATCACCTACCCTGAAAAAATGAGTACAATGTTTAAGGGGAAAATATGGTCATTCAATGAGATAGAGGACTTTCAATCATTTGTGATTAAAAAAACAGAACTGAATAGAAAATTTGACAGTCAAATATAAGAAGCAAGAGAAGCATGGGAAGGTAAACATGGGAAAGAAATCCTAAGGAACTTATCAAAATTGAACTATTTATATGTCTACTTGGAAAAACAATAATTGTAACTTATGAAACTTTTCTCAGTATGAGGATAGTTGAAGGGAATATAAATGTGTGTATGTGTATGTGTGTCTGTGTGTGTTGGTATGTACATGTGTGTATATATATGTATACATGCATATATGTCTATAAAAGAAGGTATATATGTATATGAATACATATGTGAGTGTGTACATATATGTGTACAGGTATATGTGTACAGACAGAGAGCACAGGATCAATTGAATAGGAAGTGTTGATATTTAAAAGTTGAAATTGAGAGGTGAGAAAGGAATATAATAAGAGGAAATGGGAGAGAAAGAATGGAGTAAATTATCTCATATAGAAGAGGCAAGGGATAACTGTTACAATGGAGGGGAACAACACAAAGGCAAAAGGGAATGGGTCAACCATACTCTCATTGAATTTCCTTAGGGTAGAGAGGATAGTTAGAAGCACACACTTTTCTAAAATGTAGGGACAAAATAGAGAATAAAACAAGTGGGGGTGGGATAGGAGGGAAGGAAATATAGTCAGCCTTCTACAATATATCCACTATGGAAATGTTTTGCATAATTACACATGTATAACCTATATTGAACTGCTTATCTTCCCAGTAAGGCTGAGTGATGAGGGAGGAAGAGAAAGAATCTGGAATTTAAAGTTTTAAAATCAAATGTTTAAAAATATTATTGTTATTATTATTTACATGCAAATGGGAAATAAAGTATACAGGCATTGGGGTATAGATCCATCTTTCCCTACAGGAAAGTCAAAGGGGAAATGGGGGAAGATATAGGAGAGAGCAGATTGAGGAAGGAGGTATACAGTGGGATCCCTGTTTTGGGGTGCTTGGTAGGGGAAACATGGGGAGAAAATTGTAACTCAACATATCATGGAAATGAATGATGTAGATTTAAAATAAAATCAAAGCTAATTTTAAAAAAGATTTATGAAGAAAGGAGGAATTTATGACCAAATAAGAGAGAAAACATTGTGAAAAGCAAAATGGATAATGTTGATTACATTAAATTGAAAAAGGTTTGCACAAACAATCCAATGCAACTGATATTAGGAGGGAAGCAGAAAAGTAGAAAGAACTCTTACAGCCAGTGTCTCTGATAAAGGCCTCATTTTCTTTTTTTTTCTTTTTATTATTTTTTTTTTATTTTTTGGAGGGCAATTGGGGTTAAGTGACCTGCCCAAGGTCACACGGCTAGTTTTTGGGTAGAGTTTCTGAGGCCAGATTTGAACTCAGGTCCTTCTGAGTCCAAGGCCGGTGCTCTATTGACTGCACCACCTAGCTGCCCCTAAAGGCCTCATTTTCAAAATATATAGAGAACTGAGCCAATTTTATAAGAATATAAATCATTCCCCAATTGCTAAATGGTCAAAGATTTTAAGAGTTTTGAGAGAAAGAAATTAAAGCTATTTGTAGTCATATAACAATGCTTTGTGTCACTATTGATTAGAGAAATGCAAATAAAAAAACTCTGAGATCTCACCTCACACTTACCAGATTGGCTAATATGGAAAAACAGGAAAATGATAAATGTGTGGGAAGATGTGGAAAAACTGGAACACTAATTCATTGATGGTGGAGTTGTGAACTGATCCAACCATTCTGGAGAGTAATTTGGAACTATGCCCAAAGGGCCATAAAAATGTACATCCCCTTTGACCCATGTAAGGCAAGCAAAGTAGGATTTTTTGCTATTTTTCTGGACTGAGTTTTAATTAATCAAGTACCTTTGATAGACTTTTGCCTTTGATTGAATCAATAGTCTTTGATTGGAATCAGTATATGTTATATTGCTTGAAGGGAGAGGATAGAGTAGAGAGATGAACAGAACCGAGGAAGAGAAACAAGCATGAACAGGCTAGAAGGACTTGTTTGTGGGGAGACCTAACAGAAAGAATATTTATGATGTCAGTACTTTGATTGTCTTTCTGTGTTAATCCCTGAGACAGAAACCTTTCTTTTTTTCTATTAATTTCTCAGACAGAAGTCCTGTCTGTTAATCTGTATTAATTTCTCAGATAGAAGACCTGTCTGTTAGCCTTTATGAATGAATTAAGCTGAAGAGCAGGGATCGATATATAGGAAGGAGCCTTATATTTAAGAGCTGTTCAAATGAATTGAGATGATGATGCTGACAATGTGTATAAATATCTTTGTAGCCCTGTTAAGCTTTGTTTTCCTAGAAACATCAACTGCAGGTGGGAGCCTCTGGAACCTGCTGCTGTGCAGAAGCTTGGAGTGGAGCAGTCTCTACAAGCTGATATATGAAGCAGGAGTGGAGTGCTGACTACATGTGGATCCAGATGAGAGTCAGAACTGGTCAGGCCATAGAAAAAGAGCCACGGGGTTTGGAAGTCAGCCTCAAGTCAAGATGAGAGTGGACTTTCCTTGGACACTTTATATTGATTGAAGAGACTGAAACTTACTGTGCCCTAGGGCTGGATGGTGTTTGTATTTTATGCCATGCCTTAAGGATGTTTTGTGCTAGGGAGGACCCTAACCTGAGACCTCCTGTTTTGTAAACAAGTATTTTTGGAATGCTACTGAATGCAAAAATATATGCTGTGTGGTGATTCCGAGGAATGCTATAAGATATACTAATTGATATATTCAGGAAATGACTCAATAAGTTGTGATATATTAATGTAATGGAATATTGTTGTGCTATAAGAAATGATGAGCAGGCAGACACTAGAAGAATCTGAAAAGACTTATATGAACTAATGCCGAGTGAAGTGAGCAGAACCAGGAGAACATTGTACACAGTAACAGCAACAGGCTGTAATGACAGACTGACTTAGCCCTTCACAGCAATGTGAGGGCCTAAAACAATTCCATAAGACTTATGATGGAAAATGCCATCCACATCCAGAGAAAGAACTATGGAGTCTGAATGCACAGTGAAGCAGACTATTTTATTTTTTGTTTTGTTTTGTTCTTTCTCATGGTTCCTCCCATTCATTGTAATTATTCTATACAGTATGACTTACGTGAAGATATATTTAATAGGAATGTATATGTAGAGCCGATATTAGACTACATGCCATCTTGGGAGAGGGAAGAGAAGGCAGGGAGAAAATTTAAAACTTACGGAAGTGAATGTTGACAACTAAAAATAAATAAACTTAAAAAAAAACAGACTTGGCCAAATGGTAAAAGAGGTACAAAAAGTAAATGAGGAGAAGAATGTCTCAAAAAGCAAAATGGCCAAATGGGAAAAGAGCACAAAAATACACTGAATAAAAAAGTTCCTTAAAATTAGAATAGAGTAAATAGAAACTAATGACCATACAAGAAATCAAGAAACAATAAAACAAAGTCTAAAGTATGAAAAAAAAGAAGGCAATGTGACATATCTTATTGGAAAAAAAACAAGTAGCCTGGAAAATAGATCCAACAAAGATAATTTAAAGATTATTGTATATTGTATATATTGTATTACCTGAACATTATGATCAAAAAATGAGCCCAGATATCATCTTTCAAGAAATTATCATGGAAAACTCTTCCAATGCTATAGAAGCAGAGGGTAAAATGGAAATTGAAAGAATCCATTCATCAGAGATATCAAAATGACAACTCTCAGGAATATGATAGTCAAATTCAAGACTTCCTAGGTCAAGCAGAAAATATTGCAAGTAGATAAATAGGAAAAAAAATAAAGCAGCATGGACCCACAGTCAGAATAACACAAGATATAGCACTTTTCATATTAAAAGATCAGAGGGGTTGGAATATGATGTTCCAGAGGTCAAAGGATCTAGGATTACAACCAAGAATCACTTATCCAGCAAAATAATATAATAATTCAGGGGGAAAATGAATATTCAATGAAATAGAGGACTTTCAAGCATTCTTGATTAAAAGACCAGAACTGAATAGGAAATTTTATTTTCAGATACAAGACTCAATAGAGGCATAAGAAAGTAAACAGGAAAGCAAAATCATAAGTGATTTAATAAGTTTTAACTGTTTACATTCCTACATAGGAAGATGATACCTGTGACTCATAATAGGGCAGTTAGAATAGGTATATATAGAAAAAGGGCATAGGTGTGAACTGAATATGTGGGGATGATGTTTAAAAAAACAGACAAAGGAAGGAGACAGGTATGTACTGGGGGAAAGGGAGAGGTAGAATAAGGCAAATTATCTCACCTACAAGAGCAAAGAGAAAGCTTTTACAGTAGAGGAGAAGAGGGGAGAGGTGAGGGAGAGTGAGGAAGCTTACTCTAGTCAGAATTGGCTTAAGAAGGGAATAACATATATACTCAATTGGGTATAGAAATCTACCTTACCCCACAGGAAAATATGAGAAGGAGGGAATAAGAGAAAGGATGGGGTGACAGAAGGCAAGGTAGATTGGAGAGAGAACGGGTAGGCAAAGGCAAAACACTTTTGAGGGGGATAAAATGAGAGTGAATAGAATCAACAGGTGGGATAGGATGGAAGGAAATACAGTTAGCAATAGTAATTTTGAAAATAAATTGAAGCACATCTGTTAAAGGCCTCATTTGTCAAATATATAGAGGAGGTGTGAATTTATAAAACAAGAGTCATTCTCTAATTCATAAATTACCAAAAGATATGAACAGGTTCCAGATGAATATATATAGTCATAAGAAATAATGCTCTAACTCATTATTGATTAGAGTAATTAAAACTAAAACAATTCTGAGGTACTACCTCATACCTATTAGATTGGCTAATAGGACAGAAAAGAAAAATTATAAATGGTGGAGGGAATGCTGGAAAAAATGGGACATTAATACCCTATTGGTGGAGTTGTGAACTCAATCATTCTGTAGAGCTATGCTTAAAGGGCTATAAAACTATGCATACCCTTTGAACTAGTCATACCACTACTTGGCTGGTATCCAAAAAGAGATAACAAACAAAAAATAAAATAATGTATATGTACAAAAATATGCATAGAAGCTCTTTTCTAGTGACAAAAATTGGAAATTGAGAGGATACCCATCAGTTTGGGAATGACTGAAGAAGTTGTGGTATATCATAATGAAGTGATACTATTGTGTTATAAGAAATTACATATAAGGGGGGCAGAGTCAAGATGGCAGCATAGAAGCAGCAAGGTCCCACAGCTCCCACACTGCCACCCTCAACACCCATAAAATATGATTCCAGACAAAGTTTAGGCCTCTCAGACTCACAAAAATACAGAAAACACATCTCTCGCTGAAGGAGCTTGGCAGCAGGGGCTCAGTGTGGCAGGTTAGGAGCCAAGGCAGGCCCAGCCTGAAGTCAACACCATGGCCAGGCCTGGGGTGGTGGGAAGGAGCCAAGCTGAGCCAAGCCAAGCTGCGCTACACCCAGTCTGCAGGAGAGAAGATCTACAACCTGCAGCATCTCTACCAAGGCATGAGGAAAGGGGACTGGAGAGGGGCAGCTGGGAGGAAGGGGCTCGTCCAGCAGGCTGGCAGGCAGAGACCCACGAGCAGCCCAGCCCAAAACCACAGCCAAGGACAGGACAGACCCCAGGGTGGTCAGGAGAATCCGAGCCTCCAAAGCCGCAGCTTGAGTCTACTTCAGAGAAGATCTACTTCATCTGTGGGAATCTTCACATCCAGCAAACCAAAAATAGACGGTCAGGGAAAATGAAAGTGAAACTTTGAAACTTAATTTGGGAGAGGAAAAGACGTTTGGCCAATCAGCCCCCGGGGCAAGGAAGCAGTAAGGGGAGGGGAACTGTTAGTACCAGCTGCCCCCACTGGGCTGCTTCAGAGCCCCTGGCCTGCGGACTCTGCAGAGGGTCAGAATCAATTGATCAGGGCCAAGTGCTCTTGCGCTGAACAGCCTGGATCTGGATCGTGCTCTTGGGTGGTGGTCCTGGGGTGCACTTTAAGCAAGCCAAAGCTGGGGGGACTTGCAACACCCCCCTATTAGCTCCGGCAGCTAGGAAAACCCCAGCTATTTGGAACACAGCTTTCCCCCCTGGAAGCAGAGTTCCACAGAGCTAAAAAAAAAACCCAGTCAATTAACTGACTGGACAACAAGAGGAAAAAGAAGCAAAATAAGACAGAAATAAAACTCTAGAATCCTTTTTTGTGGACAAAAAGGAGCAAAGAATGGAACGGGAGGAAGAAAACCCAGTGAGAACACCCACACCAAATGCTTCCAAGACACCTGAAGAATGCCTAGAAGGTATACATGAACTGAAAAAGGACTTTAAAAACCAAATAAGAGAAGTGGAGGAAAAATTGGGAAGAGAAATGAGAATGATGCGAGAAAATCATGAAAAGTGAGTCACCAACCTAACTGAAGAAAACAACACTTTAAAGAATAGATTAACTCAAATGGCAAAAGAGGCCCAGAAAGCCAATGAAGAGAAGAATACCTTAAAAAGTCAAATTTCCCAGATGGAAAAAGTATGTCAAAAGCATTCTCAAGAGAATAACTCTTTCAGAATTAGAGTGGAGCAAGTAGAAGCTAATGTCATTATGAGAAACCAAGATACTATCAAAGAGTTACAAAGAAATGAAAAAAAAAATTGAAAGCAGTGTGAAATATCTCCTTGGAAAAAACACTGACCTGGAAAAGAGATCCAGGAGAGACAATTTGAAAATTATTGGTCTACCTAAAACCCATGACCAAAAAAAGAACTTGGAAAGCATCCTTCAAGAAATCCTCAAAGAAAATTGCCCTGATGTTTTAGAAACAGAGGGCAAAATAGAACTTGAAAGAATTCACTGATCACCTCTTGAAAAAGATCCCCAAAAGAAAACTCCTAGAAATGTTATTGCCAGGTTCCAGAATACCGAGTTAAAGGAGAAAATATTACAAGCTTCCAAGAGAAAACCATTTGAATACTGTGGAAGCACTATCAGGATGACCCATGATCTGGCAGCTTCTACAATGAGGGATTGCCGGGCCTGGAATATGATATTTCAAAGATTAAGGGACCTGGGATTAAAACCAAGAATCAACTACCCAGCAAAATGGAGCATATTATTCCAGGGGAAAAATATGGTCATTCAATGAGGTGGAGGACTTTCAAGCACTCTTGAAAAAACCAGAACTGAACAGAAAATTTGGCAATCAAACACAAGAAACATGAGAAGGTAAACATGGGAAAGAAATCATAAGGAATTGTCAAATTTGAATTATTTACATGCCAATATGGAAAAATGATAATAGTAACTTATGAAA
>JAQQSW010004300.1:0-14472 GCA_028646575.1 Pseudocheirus occidentalis
ACTTTCCTTGTTCTAAATATTGTATATAATATTGTGAATGGTTGATACTGTGAATATTGTACTGAATCTTGATTTTGTAATGGAATAAACAGAGTGTTCACTAATACTGTGTAATCCAAATCTTAAAAGCTGTTCACAGTAGTATTCTCTCAGGATTCTACTGCTGATTGGCTTTACAAACACCCATCCAAGTTTTGCTAAAAATATAGCCAATGGTCAGGCTTTGCTGCCCCATCAAACTATACCTGATTAAGAGTATTAAGAGCATATGTTCTCACCTACTTTTTTGACCCAGGGGCAATGAACTACTGGATAAAGCTGCATAAACATTCATTCTTCTCCATACTGTTGACTCTTACCCTAAGAATTGGATAAAATGGTGGCTTGCTTCATCTAGTCCAGGAGGGAGGCAATGAGTGGGATCAGGTCCCAATACTTTGTGGCATTAAAGGCCAGTTACATGTGGCACATATATAGTTTCTGTTCTTAAAAAAACAAAACAAAACAAATACCACTGCTGCCACAGTTAGGAAGGAAACAGCTGAGTAATTTTATTTTACAGTACACAAATTTCTCCAGTATTGGTATTTCTGGTCCTGGGTCAGAATAAACATAGCCTGCATGGTGAATACCCTGGAGCCAAATTGATTATATAATTATAGATGCAGTGAATAGGCAGGGTATCTGTTTTGATAGGGTTAACTGTATGCTAGTATTCCCAGCATTTGTTGGGGGTTGGAGGGAGAAGAATAACCTCTATGTCCATTGGATTCATGTGGTTTATAGTTGTGTGAACTTATAAGGGATATTAGAGAGACAGAGAGAGACAGAGAGACAGAGAAAAAGACAGAGAGAGAAGGAGGGAAGGAGAGAGGGATGGAGTAAGAGTAGAACAAAATTCACTTTAATCCTCAGTAAATGTGGATATCATGCAAGGTCATCCAGTAGATTCTGATAACCACTGAGATGAAATAGAGACAATGCAAATTAGGATAATGACGACTTTTTGGTGATGCCTCATGTGGGCTTTAAGTAGTCAAACTTCATATGCAACTCCTTACAGACATTCATTTCATTTCCATTTTGTATTTGATTACTAGGCAGCTAGGTAATACAGTGGATAGAAAAATGGGTCTAGAATCACAAAACCCTCAGTCCAAATCCTGCCTCAGATACTAGAGGTGCCATCCTGGGCAAGTCACAACCTCTGTTTTCCTCAGTGTCTTCACTGAGGGATGATAATAATGCCTACCTTGCTGTGTATTTGTGGGGATTAAACGAGATAATATTTGGAAAGTGCTTAAGCACAGTGCCTGGCAAATAGTAGGTGCTGGATAAAGGATTATTCGCTTCCCTATTTTCACCAAGGTGTTTTCCCTTTTTCTTTGTATGGCCAGTGCTTAGCGCAGTGCCAGCAACATAGGAAGTGCTTGATAAATGTTGGTTGGTTGTTTGGTATAAGACTGCACAGGGACATGCTTTCAGTGGGTTTTGTCATGGATTGTAAAGTGCTGAAAGACCCTCTATGTGATGATAGGGGGTTCCAGAACAAGAGGCAAGTAAGTAACCAAGCTAATAGTAGTGGCAACCAAAATTTGGGTGACTCTGCAGGGGAGTTTCTTAATGCAGGACTCAGGTATTTCCATTCTATTCCATTAAGGCTCATTTTTGTGCCTAAATGTCTCTTAGCGAAGCAGCTTCTATTAATGTATCCAGACTGTAGAGAGTACAGTCCAAGGCTTTCATCAGATAAGTAACATGTCAGCACCATAGAGGTCTTGAACACACTGCATGTTTCCAGTGGTCATGGATGAGGCATCTAGCTGTAGCTTCAAAAGTGGATACAAGAGTTCCCTCTTTCTGATTGTGATCGTAAATACATCTTAATCCTCATATGCTCTTAGATGAGGGAGTAGCATCTTGGGGGCATTCATGAGGTCTTTGGACAGATCATCCCTTGGAGTTGAATAGATTCTCTAAAAATTAATTGATGGGCATCACTCTATTCCAATGTAAATGGTCAGTGAAGAGTTGATATATTTAAAAACAAAACAAACCCTAAGTCCTGGGATAGTTGCTAGATTCCACTGTCAGGAGCTACCCTTCAACTCTTTTCCTTTTTGCCTAATTCCAAACAGGTGTCCTAATCTGTAGGTTCAGTTTAACCCACAACCCATTTCTGAGACTAGTCGTAGCCCTGGTAAGGTAGTGTCCAAGGAATCGCTGTCTCAGAAGCCCCCAGACACTTTATTGAGCTTCATTTTCTTTCTGTGGACATTCCATGCCTATTACTCCACTCCAAATTCTCAGTCCCTACTGCCTGACTTCCTGAATACTAGACTTTACCTGTTTGGCCTTGTGGTACCTGACTGATTGCCCTGGATTTTACTGACTTCCCTGGACTTTACTTCTAGCCCGTTACTTTGGGTGTCTTCCTCACACCCTTCTATCTAGCTGAATTGGCCTATCCTAGACTTTCCTTACCCCCTGTGTCCTATTGCTACCCAAGCCCTGGAGTGCTGAGTATACATCCATAAACTCTCAGTGCGTTGTGCTCTGCTGGTTTACATGAATGAAAGGGAGTTTGCTTTCCTTCCTACATTCAGCGGCTCTGCATACAGCCACAAATTCTCACTTCATTTACCCAAGTCACAGAAAATGTATATTAGATGGGTGATGAGGATGAGGTTCATGGGAGGAAAATACACATAATTCAGGCATTCTCCAAGGAACAGATCATTGTTACCCAATGAACTGCAACTTCTTTAAGTATTTCTCTCTAAGCCATATTCAGAAGTGGAAGACCTTAGAAATGTATTGTGAAATAGCATCATTTTATAAATGAGAAAATTGAGTCTCAGAAAGATTAAGTGACTCAGATAAGGTTATGAAAGTAGTAAATAGTAGAGCCCCTGATTCTAAATCCTACATTCTTGGGTCAGATATGGAGTTAATGTGAGCAAAAAATTTGGGATGAGAAAAAAAGAGGAATATTTTTCTCTCCTTTACTAGAAGAATTAGGATTTCCCAATGTATAGGAATGAAAAGAATCATTGTGTGAGGTCTATGTAGCAGAAGTGCTTCTAAGAACAGGTCCAGTCTTTTCTAAAGAATGGCATCAGCATCTGGGAGATAGAGAGAGTTATTGTACGGGAAAGCCTATAGCTACCAGTTTGTCTCACAAATGTAGTGTGGTTTTTAATGGGGCTTAACTTAAAGTGATTGCTTTTTCTATCCACATTGCTCAAAGAAAAATAATTATCTCAGAAATTACATAATGAATTGGTGATAAATATGAATGGACAAAAGAAAACCCAGTTTGCTCTCACTTCAAGAAGTGGTAGCTTTCAATATGACTCATAAACAGAACTCTATAAACATGTTCTTTCAAAATCCCCATTGCTGAAGGGTTCTGGCTTCCTTGCTGAATAAGCCCTTCATGCCACGGAGGCAGAGAATTTATTGTTCACAACAATGTTAGCTTATGGCCTTAGGCCTTGGAGAATCTCAAAAGCATCACTTTGCAATAATCTTTACCAACCAGGAATTTGGATTTAAGCCAACATTTGATATAGAAGTGCTGTGGAGCATAGTAAAAAAAATTAAAATGAGGAGCTATCCATCTACGCTCGTTCAATTCAGGCAGCTTGCTCTAAACCTTATAAGCAAATGCAGAACTTGTTGGTGCAGAGAATGAATGCACGATGGCACATTGGAAATTTGCAAGCAGTATATGAGTCTCAAAGTCATTTAGGGATTTGTTTTCTCTCTCTCTGGTCATCTCATTCACCTGTTGGTTTTTCATATTTAAATTTTTTTCTTGGCATCAGGTTCTTTTCTCCTCAAAGTCTCCTTTCTTGGCTAAAGTAGGGCCTCTGATATATGTTAGTTATATACATGTATACATGTGTGTATAATATGTATATATATATATATATATAAAACATAGACATATATTTCAGACATGTTATTAAAATATGACAAATCATATAAAATTAAAGGATAGATGGATGTTGTAATAATATAAAATGATATGACATGATATAGTTTAACATAATGTAACGTAACACATGATATAATATAATGTCGTATTTAATATGATAAGATACGTGACATGACTAGACACATAACATGTGTACATGTGTATGTGCATGCAAACATGCCTGCATTGGCTGAACAAAGGGACAGTGGATTGTATAAAACACTTGAGGATACTACAAGCATCTGAGGTGACATTCCTGCTTCAGTCCAACTGTCTTTTATTGATAAGTTAATTGAAGCCCTGTTATGTTCCAGGGATTTCACCTGTGCCAAATGGTTGGTTATTAACAGAGTTAGAATTTGAACTGAGATCTTCTGACCTAAAGGATAACATTATTCAACTACAATATGTCTCTGCCTCAATTAGAATTGCATGACATTTAAAATCAATATTTTCCTTGGTCAGTAAGATCAGAGGCACTGAAGTTTCAATTCCAGCTTTCTACTTTAGTTGATGTGGAAGGATAGATTGACAATGTTCAGTGAAAGTTTCTGTCCAGAGAAGTCTAGATATTTTTACTAATTAAAATATTAAAACACACTTTTGATATTTAGGCATTTTAGATGAAAACTCATACGTTAAGATGAAAAGAGGGTATTTTTCACTTGCAAAAAATTTCCCTCCTACTTTCATAGTTTTCAGGATTATATTTAACCTTTAGAAATGCCTGCAGAGTTTAGCATCTACAGAGTGTAGTGCTGCCCTTCCCTTTTGCAAATACATAGGGCTATGTAAATGTTAAAAGGAAATCACTTTTGAAAATTGGGAAAAGCCCTAAAACTGGGAATGAAAAAATAAGTAACCTCTTAGAACCTTGTTGATTATGAACACTCAGGCCTAAAATCAAATTGCTTCAAAAATCTTCATAAGGTCTTGAGTTTTCATAAATCTTAAACTCTAAGGTGGGAATTTTCCCTCTTTGTTTTAAATAGCCTAACCCCTGAATCAAAATCACACATCATAGGATGTCATAGTTGGAAGGGCCCTTGGGGGTAACAAAGTTCCCTGGTACCTGAATTTTATATAACCCACCTGACTAGTGGTTATCTTCTGTTTTAAGACATCTGGTGAGGAGAAACCCACTGCCTCCTGAAGTGGCTCCTTCCATGCTGGAGAGCTCTGATTCTAAGGAAGATTCTTTTTTCTTATTGTACTGAAATCTGCCTCTACAATTTCTATATATCACTCCCAGTTCAGCTTTTGGGGGGCATAAAAGAACAAGTCTCATCCCTCATTCGTAGCACAGTCCTTCAGGTATTTGAAGACAAACATACTATGCTCCCTGATTCATCTCCCCTTAAGGCAAAACGTCAAAGTTCTTTCCACTGAGCTTCCTGTGGAATGGGCTCCAATGTACTCTCCATCCTGGCCACCCTCCTTAATCGCTTTCTATACTGTTGGTGCTCTTCCTAAAAGGTGGTAAGAAAAGTATATGAACACTAGACAGATAGGGAACAGCCAAGATCCTGAAGGTAATAGGGAAGCACTGGAATTTATTGAGTAAATCTGAGTGACAGGGTCAGACTTAGGCTTTACAAAAAAAATCAAGTTGGCAGCAATGTGGGTTATAGAATGGAATGGAAGCAATTCCTGAACTCAATTTTGCTCACACCTGTGTATTCAATGACAGCTAGGTGGTACGGTGGATAGAATGCAGGACCTGGAGTTAGGAAGACTCATCTTCCTGAGTTCGAATTGACCTCAGACCCTTACCAGCTGTATGACCTTGAACAAGTAACTTAACCCTGTTTGCCTCTGTTCCTTATCTGTAAAATGAGCTGGAGAAAGAAATGGCCAACCACTCTGATATTTTTGCCAAGAAAACCCAGATGGGGTTACAAGGAGTCAGACACAACTGAAACTACAACAATGTATTTAATGATTCATTTATACTCTTTTCCTTCTTTTTCTTCACCATTGGTACTCCCCACCAACTTTCCCTATCCCTGCCCCACCCAGAAGCTCTCTCTTGTAGCAAATAAAGTCAAACAAAACCAATCAACACTTTTTGTGCCTGAAAAAAATGTGCGTATTTGTGTTTACATATATATGTGCACACATATATGTGCATGTACTCATATGTCTATGTGCACGCACACCCATACTCTCTCTCTCTCTATATATATATATATAGATGCATATATATGTATATATGTATGTGTGTGTGTGTCTACACACACACATTTTATTCTTCAGCTCTAATCCAAACCCTCTCTGCCGAGCGATACATCCCTATTAAATTTAATTCAATTTTATGATGCTTTGTCTACTCCTACACTGGCAAGACAATTTTGAATCCTTATGACATCATCTTGTGTGTTAGCTCTCCCTCCAAGCTTTGTGTCATCTGCAAATATGATAAGGTAAACTTACCACCCACAATGGCATGCAAGTCATTGATAAAAATGCTTAATAAGCACAGATCCATGAGCAGTCTCTCTTGGAGACACAGTTCCTTCTAAATTGAAATCAAACTATTACGGATAGCTCTTTGCATCCCAGCATTTAACTGATTTTATATCCGCAGAACTGTAATACCAGCTAACTATCACCTATCTCTAAATCTTGTCCACAAGAATATCACGAAACTTTGTAAATTATTTAAAAAATACAGATAAATCTTATCACTATTCTCCCCGATGTATCACAAAGTAGTAACTATTTTTTAAAGCTCTGTGAGTATAACATATCCTGCTTTTTTTTAAGAAATAAAGTTATACTGGCTTTTTATGATCATTGCTTTCTTTTCTATATGTTCACTAACAATTCTTTTAATAATATATCATTGTGGGGGCAGCTAGGTGGCGCAGTGAGTGGAGCACCGGCCCTGGAGTCAGGAGTACCTGAGTTCAAATCCGGCCTCAGACACTTAACACAAAAAACTAGCTGTGTGACCTTGGGCAAGTTACTTGACCCCAACTGCCCTCCAAAAAGCAAAAATAATAATAATAATAATAATAGTAATAATATATCATTGTAGTTTCTAAGGAACTGAAGTCAAGTCCCTTGGTCTATAATTTGTAGACTCTCCTCTCCTCTCTTTTTTGAAAATAGGGAGAACATTTGCATTACTCTATGACAGCAGTAGCTCCCTTGTCCTCTAAAGTATTTGAAAAAGTAATAGAGTACCCTAGTATGGAGTTTGGCTGCATTCTTCAAGGACAATTAGGTGCCTTGTTACTACCTGCTTATTTGTCTTGGATTTTGATTCCCTATTAGTCATTTTTGCGTTGTCTTTTTCCATATGATGATTTTTCTTCTTGATGGGAAAGTGAAAGTAAAATATTCCCTTCCTAGGGATGATGGTATAGACAAGTGAGGTAGCAGCCAAATGACAGATGCCAAAGTTGTTACAGTGCCAGGACACCAATGCAAAATAGTGACAATTGTACAGGAAAGACTAAATGAGCAAAATGATGTAACAAGTATCTTTAACCCACTTCCATCTCAAGCCCTGTGAGTTAATACAGGTGACCATAAAATTACATTCATATTGCTTCAAAGATATAACCATGAGAATTCTTGATGTTATTCCTTGATAATACTTCTATTCAAATGAACCTATTACTCAAAACTTGATATATTTAATATTTCTCTTCATTTTATTTGTCCTGACGCTCAAAAACAAGCCATTGTTGGAGATGTAAGTAAGTAAAGTTAGACTGGGAGCTAGATGGTGCAGTGGATAGAATATGTGGCTTAAAATCAGGAAAACTCATCATCATGAGTTCAAATCTGGCTTCATACACTTACTAGACACGTGACCCTAGACAAGTCACTTAACCTTGTTTGCCTCAGCTCCTCATCAATGAAAAGAGTTAGAGAAGGCAATGGCAAACCACTGTAGTATCTTTGCTAAGAAAACTCCAGAATGGGGTCACAAAAAGTCAGATACAACTGAATCATCCTCTTGGGTCATTACATTGTCATGGCAGAGGGTCTTTCATTCCTCAATGAAACTATGAGCTATGCCATGAAAGGTTATTCAAGATGGGCAGGTCATAGTAGAGAGTTCCAACAAAAAGTGATCTACTGATCACCACCGACTTCTATCTATCTCTTCTATCTCCTGGGGAGAAGGAAATGACAAATCGCTCCAGTATGTTTGCCAAGAAAACCCCACAGACAATAATAAAGTAATTAAAGAGATAACATCAGAACATGAACCCTTCAGCTTGGAAGGTGTCCAATATTCTACTGAGGAAAGCAGAGGACTACTACAAGTACTTCCAGTACTAATGAAGCAGCTGGGCCAAAGCCAAAAAGAAGCTCAGTTATGTATATGCCTGGTGTCAAAAGGAAAGTCTTATTCTATAAAGATCAGTATTGCATAGGAACCTGGGATGTAAGAACTATGGACCAAGGTCAGCTGAATGTGGACAAACAGGAGATCTAAAGATTAAACATCAGTTTCTCAGGTGTCAGTGAACTTAAATGGACAGGAATGGGTGAATTTAGTTTGGATGATCATTATATATATTACCATGGACAAGAATCTCTTAGAAGAAATGGAGTAGCCCTTGTAGTCAATAAAAGGGTAAGAAAAGTATTTCTGGAGTATAATCTCAAAAATAACAGAATGATATCTGTCCAAATCCCAGGTCAACCATTCAATATTACAGTAATACAAGTCTATGCTTCAACCATTGATGACAAAGAGGCTAAAGTTGATCAGTCATATGAAGACTTGCTACATGTTCTAGAAATAATACCCAAAAAGCAACTCTACATACAGACATCACCAGATGGTCAATATAGAAATCAGATTGCAACCAAAGGCGGAGAAGCTTATACTGTCAGTTAAAACAAAACCAGCAGTTGACTGTGGCTCAAATCATGAGCTTCTTATTGAAAATTCAGGTTAAATTGAAGAAAGTATGGAAAACCATCAGACAATATAAATAAGACCTCAATAATCTCCCATATGAATATGAAGTGGGAGTAGATAATAGATTTAAGGGATTAAATCTGGTAGATAGAGTGCCTGAAGAACAATGGGTGGAAGTTCGCAATGTTATACAAGAGGCAGCAGCAGAAACAACAATGACAAAAACATCCCAAAGGGAAAAAAAAAAAGAACAAGGAATCAAAATGACTGTCTGGTGAGGCTTTACAAATAAATACCTGAGGAAAGAAGGCAAGCAAAAGATAAAGGCGCAATGGAAAGATATACACAACTGAATGCAGAATTCCAGAGAATAGCAAAGAGAGATAAAAAGGTTTTCTTAAATGAACAATGTACAAAATAGAAGAAAACAATAGAATGGGAAAGACAAGAGATCTCTTCAAGAAAATTAGAGATATGAATGGAAAGTTTCATGCAAAAATGAGCATGATAAAAAATGATGGGAACATAAGAGAAGCAGAACAGATTAAGAAGAGGTGACAAGAATATACAAAAGAACTAAACAGGAAAGATCTTAACATCACTGATAACAATAACTATGTTGATGTGCTTACTGATCTAGAGTCATACAACCTGTTGAATGATTTCAAGTGGGCCTTAAGAAGCATTGTTAACAATAAGGCTAATGGAGATGATGGCGTTCTAGCTGAGTTCTTTGAAATCCTCAAGGATGATGCTGTTAAAGTCCTAGTCTCGATATGCCAGCAAATTTAGAAAACTCAACAGCAGCCATTGGATTAGAAAAGATCAGTTTATATCCCAATCTTAAACAAGGGCAATACCAAAGAATGTTCAAATTACTAAGCAATTGAACGTATTTCAATGCCTGTAAGGTTATGCTTAAGATTCTGCAAGCTAGACTTCAGGATTATGTGGATCAAGAATTACCAGAAGAGCAGGTTAGTTTTTTGAAGAGGCAGAGAAACTAGAGACCTAATTACCAATATTTGCTAGATTAAGAATAATTCAAGGGAGTTCCAGGGGAAAAAAAATCTACTTCTGCTTCATTGACTACACTAAAGTGTTTGACTGTGTGGATCACAAGACAGGGCAAATCCTCAAAGAGATAGAAGTACCAGATCATCTTACTTGTCTCCTGAGGAACCTGTATATATGTTAAAATGCAGCGATTAGAACCAAAAAGGAAAAAAATGATTGGTTTAACATTGGAAAAGGAGTATTACAAGGATGTATGCTGTCACTTTATTTATTTAACTTACATGCACAGTGCATTGGGCAAAATGTCAAGCTGGACAAATCAAAAGGCAGAACTGACATCGCTGGAGAAATAACCACTTTGGATATGTGAATGATACCACCGACAGCAGAAAGTAAGGAGAAATTAAGAAGCCTTTTAATGAGGATGAAAGAGGAGAATGCAAAAGCTGGCTTGAAGCTTAACATAAAAAACTACGATCTTGGCAACTGGTCCCATTAATGCCTGACAAATAGAGAAGAAATGGAAGCAGTGTACAATTTGATATTCTTAGACTCAAAGATTGCTATAGATATGCAAGTACAAGATGTGTAGGTACAGCAGTAATGAAATTAAAAAAAACAACAACAACACTTGCTCCTTAGAAGGAAAGTTATGGCAAATATGGACAGCATGCTAAAAAGCAGAGACAAAGGTCTTTATAGTCAAAGCTTTAATTTTTCCAGTAGCAATATATGGCTGTGAGAGTTAGCCTATGAGGAAAGCTGAGCAAATTGGAACAACATTTTCCAAGTGTGGTGCTGGAGAAGACTCTTGGATAACAAGGAGATCAAATCAGTTGATATTCAAATTAATTCAGACTATTCACTGAAAGCCCAAATACTGAAGTTTAAATACTTTGGCCACATAATGAGAAGGAAAAAAAAGGATTCACTGGAAAAAACCTGACATTGGGAAAGATTGAAAAGAAAACGGGGACAATAGACGATGAGACAGATAAGTAGTGTCATGGAAACAATAAACATGAACTTGGACAAACTTTGAGAGATAATGGGGGATAGAAGAGCCTGGCATGTGTAATAGCAATCAAGTTTAGCAGATACTTAGCACTTAGTAACTTAGGGCTAAGTATGAAAGGTGTGAGACCTATCCATTGTTGAGAAGGTAGGAATTCCTGTTTACATGGAAGAAGGCTATTGGCTGAGACAGGAGGCCAGTGCTGTATATAAGAAGAATTCTAGGGACAGAGAGACAGAGTTGGAATTTTCCAGCTGGAGGAAGCAGGATTGTCTCAGCATCTGGGAGCTGAAGAAGTGAGTTGGAGTTTTCTTGAGAGAGAGTTTCTCTCCCAGCATCTGGAAGCTGCCTGAGACTTGAGATGGAATTTTCCTGAGACCAGAATCTGGTGAAGGCCAACCAGAAAGCCAATATTACTTCTGGGTCCTAGGGCCAGCTGAACTGCATGGAAGAAACATGACCAAGATAAGACTTTGCTCTTTGCCTGGATGATTCTTGAGTTCCAGGCAAGAGAAGTGGTGAAGGGTTTGAGATGTGCTGGACCCTGTGCACTTCAGTGTGCGTCAGGGATTGCCCTGAGGACTGGACAAGAACCTGGAAGCTGTCTGCTTCTGCATCCAAGTGACTGTTTTGTGGATTCAGGAGGGAGCTGAGACCATGGAAGGGAATCCAGGGAATCAGAGAGACCACCCAGAGTCAAGATGAAAAAAAGGCCTCCCCTTGGATGAAAACTGAAGTTTGCTGGACACCAAGGGGTGGAGGATTTGTGTGGTTTTCTAATGATTGTATTTAGTGATTGAGTTGATGTATGGTTGCCCCATGAGCAGAAGATTGATTATTGTATTATGAATCAATTGAATGATTAAATATTGATTTGCGCCATGAGTGAAAGACTGTATATTGTACTGTACCTTGATTTGTTGTGAATATTATGTTGTGTTTTATTGTGAATGTTTGCCTTGATTTGTAATGGAATAAACAGAGTGTTCACTATTACCGTGTAATTCGAATCTTAAAAGCTGTTCACAGTAGCATTCTTTTGGGAATCTGCTTGTGCATGGCATTACAGCAAGGCTAGGGTCCATTGGGTCACAAAGAGTCAAACATGACTGAATGATTGAACAACAACCAAAACTGGCAGAAGCAGTGAATAAGGAGCTGGGCTTAGAGTCAGAAAGAGCTAAGTTCAAATCTGGTCTTAGACATTTATTAACTGTGTGACCTTGATCAAGTCATTTAACACAGTGAATGGCGAACTAGATTTGGAGTTAGTCCTGAGTTTAAATCCTACCTCAAACCCTAGCTGTGTGTCTCTGGGTAAATCACTTAATGCACTTAATGTCTGTGTATCTCAGTTTCCTCATCTGTAAAATGAACTGGAGAAGGAAATGGCAAACCACTCCAGTAATTCTGCCAAGAAAATCCCCAATGGGGTCATGAAGAGTAGGACATGACTGAAACAAATGAACACCAATAACAGGTACTGTGCTAAAGACAAGGGTTACAGGTACAAGCAAACAAGTCAGACCCTACTCCCAAGTATATTGTATTCTAATGGGGTAATAGGGAGTTGGAGAGGAGAAGATTACAAGCATAGGAGACAAAGTGACAGGTGAGAAAGAAAGAGGAGTCCAGAAAGTGAGTTAATGTATGAATGGTTGGGTCCCTTCAAAAATTGTGATCTTGAGGAAGGAGTCATCAATCAGAAGAGCAGGGCTTCAGGGCAGAGGTTTCTCCAGAGTGACAAAGTTACAGTTAAAGAAGAATCCAGAATCTAGATTTGAATAAATCATATTTTATTCATGAGACCCATCCCATCAAATTTCATTGACACTTAATACCTTAGTTCAGTGGAATCACTGCCTCGTCTTGCTTGTGTACTTTATTTGTGTAAAGTAGTCTGAAGTCATGGGCTTCATTACTGTTCCTTTCTTGGATCCTTGTTTCTTATAAATTTCTGAGTGTCTTGGCTACTGTTCTGGGCAAAAAGCAAAATAAATTAGAAATCCCAGTACTCTCTTGCTGTCTTACTATTTGCTACTTTCTGTTGCAGATTTCTGCCCCTCAACCCCTTATTTTTCAGTTTAAAATCACTTAAAACAATTCACAACTCTAGGCAAATATGCTTTTGTTTATTATTTTTAACTGGCCCTTGTGTACTCTATTTCTGGTCAAGAGTTTTGTCATCCTTATATTTTTAAAGCAAGGTCTTGAAATTCAAAATCTTTTCTCAGACACCTTCTTTTTAATAATATGTTCATTTCCCCAACCCCCTCTCTTTTGAAGGACTTGCCTTCCATTAGGAGCAGTGATTATAATGCCACCAGTGTCCTGAAAATGAGAATTTCTTACCCAGGACTTCATAATCCTTTATAAAAGTTCATAATCCATCATAATATCCCTAGTTCCAAGTCACCTTTAGCATCTTTCCAGTTCTTGAAAAACATTTTCTGGCAAAACTCAGAAAGAAAAAATAACCAAGGAGAGTTGAGAATAGGATAGAAGAAATCCTTACCTGAAAATCAGAAACGTTTATATCTACAAAGATATTTTGAACACTTTGATAAATTTGTACCAGAGAATGTAGAATGTCATTGCTTAATAAGTGATGTGGAAAATCTTGCTTTTATAAAGTTTTTTTCTTAAATAGTGTTAATATTCAATGTAACTAATTCCATTAAAATACCAGTCATGATTATGTGTTAGACGAGCATTTATAAATAAAAATTTATGCATAAACTGTGAAAATGTGTTGTCTCTTTCAGAAAAGCAATAAACGTCTCATTAGCAAAGTTTGAGGTTTTTTTTATCTTTTCTAAGGGGGGGAAAGTTGGTAACAAATCTTTCAAAGTCTTTTAAATATACTTGTTAATTATAATTTCAGAAATTCCATTGCTGATGGAAATCTCTTCCATCAGAGAATAGCCAAGAAAACCATAGATTGAACAGGTACTTCTGGATTTGGAGCCAAATATACTGAGTTCAATTCCTGATCATCACTTATTACCTATGTGATCTTGAGCACTAAAACTCTATGGACCTCAATATTCTCAACTATAAAATGCTTTCACCCTTTGATTTCTGCAATGGATTAGGCAAGCTTTAAACTATAAAGCTATGGTAAGAAAGAAAAGAAAAAAGAAAGAAAAAGAAAGAAAGAGAGAGAGAAAGAGAAAAAGAGAGAGAAAGAAAGAAAGAAAGAGAAAGAGAGAGAAAAAGAGAGAGAAAAAAGAGAGAAAGAAGGAGAGAGAGAAAGAGAGAGAGAAAGGGAGAGAGAGAGGAAAGAGAGAGAGAAACAAAGAGAGAAGGGAAGAAAGAGAAAGAAAAAGAGAGAAAGAAAGAGAAAGAAAAATAAAGAGAAAAAGAGAGAAAAAAGAGAGAAAGAAAGAAAGAGAAAGAGAAAGGGAGAAGGAGAAAAAAGAGAGAGAGAAAGAGAAAAAGAGAGAGAAAGAAAGAGAGAAAGAAGGAGAGAAAGAAAGAAAGGAGACGAAGAAAGAAAGAGAGAAAGGGAGAGGGAGAAAAAAGAGAGAGAAAGAGAGAGAGAGAAGGAAAGAAAGAGAGAGAAAGAAA
>JAQQSW010004301.1:0-14472 GCA_028646575.1 Pseudocheirus occidentalis
AGCGTGTTTGTGTGGGAGCTGCGGTGCTTTGCTGCTTCTAAGCCGCCATCTTGGCTCCGCCCTCTAAAGAGTGAGTTTTGATTAGGAGGATTACTGTTGTGATTTTTCCTCCCAGGTAGAGACCTTGTTCTCTTTGCTTATACCTTAATAACTTCCCATTTGGGGGTAAAGTGATATTTCTCATTTACTGGAGAGAAGAGTCAATATGGAGCATATGTAGGCAAGCCTCCCAATGGGATGGTTCAGATTCAGACTGCCTCCTGCCCCAGGGCCCCTCCCTTTCCCATTCATGTCTAGTTGAGGCTTTATTTACTGTTTGCATTGGAAAATTTGAAAGCTTTATATTGGTAGAGACTTCTTGAACCTATTTTTCACAAATGGGAAAATATATTCTGCAGAAAAAAATTATCATAACTTCTACTGAAGTCCCAAAATAGGCAGTGAATAGATTGCCAGGCCTGGAGTCAAGGAGAATCCTGAGTTCAAATCTGGCCTCAGATACTTACTAGTCATGTGACCCTGGACAAGTCACTTAACCCTGCTTTCCTCAGTTTCCTCATCTGTAAAATGAGCTGGAGAGGGAGGTGGCAAACCATTCCAGTATCTTTGCCAAGAAAAACCCAGATTGGGTCACAAAGAGTCAGACCCAAGTAAAAAACAACCGACAGTCCAAGAGTAGGTTGTTGTCCATCAGAATCCCAGTCATCGGTTATCATGCATATGACATTTGTGGGGTACAATCGGGTACCATGGGGTGCAAAAGGCTGCCGGAACCAGAGTCAAAGGACTTGGTTTGGATTCTAGCTCTGCCTCATAATATCTGTATGACTATGGGCAGGTCACTTAACGTCTCTGCACCTCAGTTTCCTGACCTGCCAGATAGGGTGGCTGGGCTAGATGACCTCCACTGACCTTCCACCTCTAAATCTGTGATGCTAACGCCAACACAGTACAGACCACGAGGGATTATTTGATGGAGGCAGCCCTTGGAGATTCTGCAGTGCCAGGGTCACCAGTAAGAAAGTTAGTTATTCATGATAGAGGACAAAAGCATTTGTTTCTAAGTCCTAAGCATAGCTCCCTATTCCATCCTCGCAACAGGCCTAGGAGGTAGGCAAAAATGCTGCTGTACATCTCCATTTTATGAGGGAACTGTAAGCACAGCAATGAACAGCTTGAAGGAACACAAAGCCCTTTCGAGAAATAGACGTTTTCTCCTCTTTTTCCTCTATGCGCGTTAAAGAGCGTGCAGGGAATACTTCAGTGTAACTCAAGAGAAAGAGAGGGAACTGAAGGTGAAGGGGATAATTGAGTCACCAGAAACCTTTGGCCTCTGTCTTCCAGTGTCATTGGCCTTTGTGTGAGAGCAGCATGGTTGGAGGCCCACAGAGGCAGAGAGGACAGAACATGGGTGCGATTCTCTCACAGTGAACCACAGTCATCTTCACATGCATCCAGATAAAATTCTCAGTGTTGCCTTTCGTTAGGTACATTTGGTCTTTAGATCCCGGCAGCTTCACAGTAGCCCTTCTGATTCTGAGTCTTTCCATCTGGACAATTGGTCGGTATGTCTTTACTGGCGCTCAGTTTGCTTTGGGCAGTCAGCAGAGCCCAGGCATCATTAGGGAGGCATTCCGAGTGTGCCACGGTGCCGTTCAGTTAGCCTGTCATTTGGGGCTGTCTTTGAACATCTAGACCCACTCTGAGTCATGACTCAGTTGTATTCTTCAGTGACATTCCTTTCTAATAATTTCATTTTTTTCCCCACTTTATGAATGTGGCCAGAGACCCTGAAGCAAAATTTGCTTTTTAAATTTCAACCCCTAAACCACTAGAAAACCAGGAGCGGGTATTTAGAAGACAACTGAGGCATTTGGGGATTTATTATGTCCATGTGTCTCTAGTAGGAGATGCAGAAATTGGCACTTATGCCTCACATAATGGCAATGTTTGTGTTAATGAATATCTGTTCTGCTTCAGAATTGTTACCAAATGTATTGAAGGGACTTGAGAAGTAAATAGTACGCTTGCCTCTCCATGCAGGTAAAATGGGCAGTCCTGGGGTGGGGGACACCTGAACAGACCCATTAAGACTTAAAACAAAGATGTTTTGGCTTTTCGTGTTGAATTTATATTATAATAGGAAACACTTAATTATTTAAGCTTCCCTGGGTCCAAACAGTGGCAAACAGTGGTAAGAAGGCAGATGGGATTGGTGATGATGCCCAGCTCAGAGACATATGGGTGATAAAAAGCTGAAGGCATAATTTCACTAATTGTCATCTCTTAGATCAGCCATGGTATCAGCAAGCTGGCATTAGTTGACTGTAACACCCTTTTCTTGCCCTGCCAGACCACGTTTTCACCTGTAAACGCTCAAATCTTTCCAGGTCGGCTCCGTGGTAGCAGTGGGCTGGATCCGTTCACGAAAGGCCGTCGACTGGCATCTCTTCCGGAACATCTTTGTGGCCTGGTTTGTGACTGTCCCGGTGGCTGGTTTATTCAGTGCCGCGGTGATGGCCATTTTAATGTATGGCATCCTGCCGTATGTGTGAAGGGGCTTCAGGAGGTAAATACCTACATCAGTAAAGGGATAGTCCAATGTGTGTATGAGTGTGACACAGTGTGACTGGCTCTTCCCAGCACACGCGTGGCTCACACATCTACAGCACGCACATACATGCTCGCTCTAAGCCACCAGCTTCGCTGTATCCCAGAGTACAGACAGTGACCCCACTCACTACACCATCCACCCGAGCGGCAGGATCCCAGCTTCCATCATCTAACTTAACTACTGTCTATAAAAACGTGTGCTCAATTGGTGATATAACATGTGATGCCGTTACTTATCTATTAAATATATATTATATACATAGAGTAGGAAGCACTACTACTTCAGATATATTCAGAGTTGGGGTGGAGAGAATTGCCTAGAATTATCCAATAAATCTGTATATAATTATTTCAGTGGCGGTTTTTAAAAGCCTTTTAAAGGCAATTGTAGATTGGGAAATGCTTCTTTTTCCCCTGTTTGTAAGATAAATGAGGTACAGGCTATATAACACAAATTTGAAAACACTGTATGTAGGTCTGGAATGGTTTCTGTGCTATGAAAATGATACTGGAGCAAAAAATTCACAAGTGCTTTCATGAATAATTTGTCCATATACTGTATTGATCCTTGTGTAATATATTGTAATTGCTTTTGTAAATACTTAAAACTGTAACTTTTTAATGGTGCATTTCCCTTATACATTTCGGATCAGAGAGTTTTAGAAAGTACCAAAGAAGTAGGGGAGTATTTTGCCAGTATTACATTTTCACACTATATTTATCTCCTTCTTCCTTGTTTCCACTAATTAAACCAGGATGTGGCAAGACCAATCATGTTTGAACCGGCCCAGAGTAGTTTGTTATGACTGATGCACCCATCATTCCCATGTAGAATCGACGATCTCGATACTTCCCTTCTCTCCGCTCCCCTCTTTGCCCAAATACCACGTATCAGAAGACCTCGAGTGTTCTAGAATTCTGTGGTTTATTAGAGAGAGCATACAATTCTAAGGAAATGTGATAAAATAGTGCAATATCAGGTCTGCACTTCAAATGGTCGTCCTCCCCCACCTTCTCCCCACCCCTATAAACTCATCAAAGGAACTCCAGTCACAGACTTTGAAATTAAGTGTTATATATTCTGTGATGGGACATTGTAGAACTATTCAGTTACAATTCAAGAAGGAAATTCTAGTTTTGATTTTAGCCGAAACGGTCACTGATCAGAAAGCCCATTGGCTTAGTGCATGTATTGGGGGACCGGGAGCTGATGATGCCAGGATCCTAACCCGGTCCTTCAGCTGTTGTTTTTCATAAGGGTGAGGGAGGAGAAAGCTTGACTAATGTATAGGAATTATTGAAATGCTGCTAAATTTTTGATATTGACAGACATTTTATTGGTACTTCATTGTGATTTTTTTCATTAATCAGCCATATTAAATTTATAATAAAAATGACCCCTGAAATACTGCTACTTGGAGTTCTTTTTTTTTTTTACATGAAATTGTACCGTCTTTGTGTTGTCTTACTTTTGTGTTTGAGGGTGCAGAGGTTGGGGTCCACATGTGGCACGGATGAATTTTAATGGGGATTTTTTTATATCTGTATAATGCCACTTGAATCCAGGCATTTTTGCCCACCGTGCCCCATACCTGGAATGGTCTCCCTTCTTATCTCCCCCTCTGACCTTCCCAACTTCCTTCCCATTCTAGTAAAACCCCACCTTTCTGCAAGAAGCCCTTGAGACTAGTGCATTCTCTGTGATGATTATCTCCAGTGTATCATATGTTGTTGTTTACTCATTTTCAGTAACTCTTCATGGCCCCGTTTGGAGTTTTCTTAGCAAAGAGGCTGGAGTAGTTTGCCATTTCCTTCTCCAGATCATTTTACAAACAAGCAAACTTCTCAAGACAGACGGGATTAAATGACTTGTCCAGGGTCACACAGCTTGTTCAGTGTCTGAGGCTAAATTTGAACTCAAGTTTTCCAGACTCCAGGCCCAATATTCTATCTATGACCCCACCTAACTGCCCCAGTTTATCATAGATGTGTGTGCATTTTACACACACATATTTATGTGTTATATACATACATACGATATACATAAAACACACATACTCATATATGTCAACAAAATGTGTGTGTATAGTTTGTACATAGTTGTCCTCATGCCATCTTCCCATGTGAGGTCCTCGTGAGCTGGTTTAACCTTTGTTGGTAGCCCAAGCACTTCGTACAGTGCCTGGACACAGAAGGTACTTAATAAATACTGATTCACTAACACCTGCCCTTGAAAGGAGAACTGTTCTTCTCCTTCAGTGTTTGAGTACCTCTGTTTGAATGTTATGTGAAGTGTCTTCTTCCACAGATGCAAAAGAAGGAGGGGGAAGGGTGGGTGAGCAGGATGGTGTGGCAGAAAGGGGTTCCAGACCAGAAGTCAGGAGGGTCAGGGCCAGCTTCCACCTTGACCATCCAGTGTGACCTTGGGGACTAAGTCACTGAGTCCCCCTGGACCTCACTTTGCTTATCTGTCAACTAAGGAGGTTGGACCAACTGGTGTCTAAGCTTTTTTCTAGCACTGACAGTATGTGATCCCATAATAGGGACATCAGACCATAGATCTAAAGCTGGCAGGGACCCCCAGGAGAAACTGAGGCCCAGAGGTCCAAGCTCCCACTGCCAATATAACTGTTCATTTTAAGGTGCTGCATGCATGCTGGCTGCCAAAGTGATTTTCTTGAAGCACTCTTCTAACAGTCATTCCCTCTACTCAGTAAACTCCAGCAGCTCCCAGTAACCTCCAGGATCAAATAGAAAGTCCTTTAGCACTTACAATGCAACATAAGCCACAGTCTACCTTTCTAACCTTATCACACATTACTCTCCTTTGTACCCACTATGACTAGCTGAACTGGCCTTGCCATCTCTCATACATGGAATTCCATCTCCCCTCTCTGTCCCTTCGCAATGGCTATTCCCCATATCTGGAATACACTCATTTTCTCACCTTTACCACTTAGAAATAAGGCCAGGGGCTCAGGGGATAGAACACCCAAAGCCCTGGCCCCCCTTCTAGCCCAGCTTCTGCAGCTGTCATGCAGGGGAGCAACCCCGGTGGAGAAAGTCAGCGATTCCCACCAAGTTCTGACCAAGTGCTGCATATGGGACGAGCAAGGCACCCAGAGGGAAGGAGAGGCGAAAGGTGGCACATTCCAAATGAGTCAAACCACAGCTGCCACCTACCCTCAGATCACAATGAAAGCAGCCTAGGACCGTGAGCCCAAGAGCCCATGGGTAGAGCAGTGCCTACTCCTACTGTGCCCCATACAACTAGTCCTGCCTCTAGCCTAGCCTCCAGAGCCACCGTCTTGGGAAGCAAATTCTGGGCAGAGAAGAGATCTGGCAACCATTACTGCAGGCGCTGTAGCCCGTGCCTTCTCAGTAACCGTGGGTACTAATGACACCACAGAAGATTCCCCCTATTTCATCCATTCAACATCAGAAATGGCAAGGGGTTTTAGCAGGGGAAGTAACATGAGAGAAGATGCAGAGAACACGCATTATTGCTCTGACACTATCCAGGGGAAGGAACCTGCGGCCTCGAGGCTACAAGTGGCCTTCTAGGGCCCCAAGTGCCATCCTTTGACTGAATCCAAACTTCACCGAACAAATCCCCTTAATAAAAAGATTTGTTCCTCAAAACTTGGACTTGGTCAAAGGGCTGCACCCAAGGACGTAGAAGGCCACATGTGGCCTTGAGGCCGCTGGTTCCCCACCCTGATTTTACTAGTGGAAATACATGAGAAAAGATGTGTTACCATCTGCTTTGATGCTGTGACCTATGGGATCTTTCCATTGGCCTTGCAGCTGGAAACTTTTACATGTGGCATCTCTCTCAATAGAACGTGAGCTCCCTGAGATACCAGAACATCAGTAAAAAGTAAGTGCCTACTCTGTGCTTGGCACTGTGCTAAGCACTGGGGATGCAGACATGAGAAAGACCCTGCCCTCAAGGAGCTTACAGTCTACTGGGAGGAGACATTGCCCCAGAGGTCACTGAAAGGGAGTGGGGGTGAGGAGAAGCTGGGGAAGAGCATCCCCAGCATGGGGGATGATGGAGTCCAGTCCAGAGAGCACGCAAGCTCCTGGGAAAGGAAGAGAGGAATGATCTGGAAGGCGTCCAGTCAGGAGCAATGAGCACTGAAGCTGACGTGATCTCAAAGGAGGATGATTTTCTGAGATCAGGGACTGTCTCCACTTTTCTACTATTTATTTCTCCAGCATTCGCACAGTTCTTTTGCACATAGCAGGCACTTAATAATTTTTTTCACTCATTCATTAGACTCCCTGGTTTCCTTCAAAGCATCACCTTCTTTCTACATGCTAGTGCCATCTCCTGCCTCCAAATTATGCCATGCCAATGTTGTGTATGCTTATGGATGTGCATGCTGTTGCCTTGTGGCTTTCTGTAAGGTGGGGAGCTTCTACTCTGTGCCAGGTACTATGCTAAGAGCTTTATAAATATTTACTCACTTGATAAGGCCTTGAGAGGTGAAAGGATTTGTAGTTACCCAGGCAGTAATGCCAGATCTGGGGTTCAGACTGGTCTCATTGCCCCAAATTCAGTGTTCTTTCTACTGTGTCACATTGCCCAGCTTCATACTTCCTTATAAAAAAGGATATTTAATACTTCGGCAAAAAATAACAATCAAGGCACTTGGGGCCTGTTTTGCCTGAGGTGGTGGTGGTTCAGTCATTCAGGCTCTTCTTGACCCTGTGGAGCATAGCAAATCAGTGCTCTCCCCGGGGTTTTTCTGGCAGAGATATTGAAGTGGTTTGTCATTTCCTTCTCTAACTCTTTACAGATGCAGAAATTGAAGCAAACATGGTTAAGTGACTTGCCCAAGGTCACACAGCTAGTAAGTGTCTGAGGTTAGATTTGCACTCAGATCTTCCCAACCCTAGGCCCCACTCTATCCACCGAGCTACCTAGCTGCCCCATTATTAAGAGTTAGCGATTCCTTTTGGTAACAATTCACTTCTCATTTTGCACACTCTCTCAGAAGCAGGACCATCCACCCCTGTCTTGCCTCTGACCATCACACTATCAGTTCCGATTTCTATTTTTCAGGGCATCGGTGATGTGCCACACTGGGGATACCTAGAGTCAGCATTCTAACTTGTTCCTCATTTACTTTTTGTATAATAGCTTACCTATAGGGACGTGGTGCTATTTAGCAAAAAGAATTTGGTGGCAATAAAACCACTAAATTTTAGAAACTTGTAGCTCAGCAGGAAAGCACCCAGGAGAGTCCCAGCTCTTCCAATGTAATTCCTCTCTCAGTCTCCACCACTGAACAATTCAATTCAGTTCCAAAAGTAGGCACTTGCTCGGTATCCAGTACCAAATATTTTGATGATCAAATCTAGAAAAAAAGAAGGTGGTGCACTGAAGAGGTAGACTAAGTGTCTGACCAGGATGGAAAAGAGGAAGAAGTGTCTGGAAGCTGGATTTCTCCAAGAGACCTTCCAGCAGACAGAAGCTGCATATGCCTACTGGCGACATTCGGATATTGACAGAAATTCACTCATTGCAAATCATATCCATCTTAGTAAACAATGCTAGATCTCAAAGGGCAAAAAAACACCAGTCCTCCAAACCCATTATGAAGAAAAAAACCCCACTTTTACACACAATGTACCCCCCCAAAAATCCCAGAGGAATTATTCAAACTATACACTGGTGATAGAATCTCTATGGTATATTATTAAAGAGATGATTTGTGGACTTTTCTTTTTTCTTTACTTTTCTTTAGTATTTTATTTTTCTCAGTTACATGTAAAAACAATTTTTGACATTCATTTTTAAAACTTTGACTTCCAAATTCTCTCCCTTTCTCCACTCTATTCAATATAGTTTATACACATGTAGTTATGCAAAACATCCATAATAGTCATGTTGTGAAAGAAAACACAGACCAAAAAAAAACTTAAGAAAAAGAAAGGAAAAAGTGTGCTTCAATCTGTATTCAGACACCACCAGTTCTTTCTGTGGGGATGGATAGCATTTTTCGTCATAGATCCTTCAGAATTATCTTGGATCATTGTACTGCTGAGAACAACTAAGTCATTCACAGCTGATCATCCTACGACATTGCTGTTACTTTGTACACAGTACATTTCTTCTTTTTTTTTTTTTTTTGCTTTTTGGAGGGCAGTTGGGGGTTAAGTGACTTGCCCAAGGTCACATGGCTAGTTTTTGTGTTAAGTGTCTGAGGCCGTATTTGAACTCAGGTCCTCCTGACTGCAGAGCCGGTGCTCTATTCACTGCGCCACCTAGCTGCCCCTTACACAGTACATTTCACTTTGCATCAGCCCATGCAAGTCTTTCCAGGTTTTTCTGAGAGCTTCCCGCTCATCATTTTTTATAGTACAATAGCATTCCGTCATATTCACAGAACACAACTTATTCAGCCATTCCCCAGTTGATGGGCATCCCCTCAATTTCCATTTCTTTGCTACTAGAAAAGAACTGCCTTAAATATTTTTGTACATATAAGATGGATGCTTCTTAGAAGGGAAGCATTGATCATTACAAGACAACGTGATTTTATCAAGAGCAACAAATGCTAAACTAGCCTCATTTCCTTCTTTTGACAGGGTTGTAGAGTTGCTTATTTGACAGCATCTCATGACATCCTTGTAGAGAAGATGAAGAGATGTGGGCTCAATAAATACAGTTAGATGAGTTTAGGGACTGATTGAATTGTTGGACTTAGAGAAAGGTGATTGAGAATAAATAGTATCCTTCATATGTGTAATTGGTGCTAAACTTCTTGCTTTCTCAATGGGAGAGGGGGAAGGGGAGGAAGGGAAAGGTGGACAATTGGGGAAAGAAATAGTGGTCATCCTGGAAGGAGGAGCTTTCTAGTAGAGTGCCACAAGACTGCCCTTCTTGGTGTCCTAGTCAGCCTTTTTACCAGTACATGGGTGAAAATGTCAATGGCAGGCTTAGCCAGATTTGCTAATTATATGCAGCTGAAGGGTATGACTATTATAGGGGATAACTTCATCAGAATCCAAAAACTCACATCAGTGAATGATACACTAACTAAAATATGATATCATTTATTTATTATTTATTTGTTGTTGGGTTGGGTTTTTTTGGAGGGGGGAAGGCAGGGCAATGAGGGTTAAGTGACTTGCCCAAGGTCACACAGCTAGTACGTATTAAGTGTATGAGGCCAAATAAGATGTAATTTAACAGGGATAAACGTCTCATGTCATCTTGTTGGTCTGCCCTCAGCAGGTCTTTCCCCACTTGACTCCATCTTCCACATATCTGGCAAAGTGATTTTCCTTACACATAAATCTGGTTGTCACTCACCCAACCAAACTCCATCGTCCCTCTAATTGCTTCTTATGTTGCTGAGGTTTTCAGTTGTGTCCTCTTTGTGACCCCATTTAGGGTTTTCTTGGCAGAAATGGTGGAGTGGTTTGTCATTTTTTCCTCTGGCTCTTTTTACAGATGAGGAAACTGAGGAAAACAGAGTTAAGTGACTTGCCCAGGGTCATGCAACTAGTGTCTGAGGCCAGATTTGAACTCAGGAAAACAAGTATTTCTGATGCCAGACCTGGAATTCTATCTACTGTGCCAAATATAAATGCTTCTGTTTGATTTTTAAAGCCTCTCACAACCTGGTCTCAATCAGTCCTTTCCAGACTCATCATACATTGTTCCTGCTTACTAAATTCCGTGGTCCAGCTAAACTGGCCTTTTCTCTATTCCTCACAGACAACACTCCATGTCTTATCTCCATGCCTTTGCCTAGAACGCACGAGGACCTCCCTTCTGCTTCACAGAACCCCTCACTTCCTTCAGGATACATCTCAAGTATCACCTTCTGCACAATTCTTTCTGATACCCCCATCTTGGATTTATTTTGTATTTATTCTGTGCCTGTCACCACATATGTGTGTGTATTTGTGAATACATACATGTATATATACATGTCTATATTATGTACATATGTATCTACATATGTGAATATATAATGTGGATATAGATATAGATGCATGAGATCTCCCTGGACAGAACACAAGTCCTTGAGGAGAGGGATCATTTCATTTATTGTCTTTGCATCTCTAGCACCAAGCAAAATGTAGGAGCTTAAAAAAATGTTTATTGATTGATTTGCATCTTGAGAGGGAACAACCAAATCAATGAAATCACAGCTCCCTTGGAGTGTTTTATATAAATGTAAAGTCCCATACTTGGGTACAAAACCTCAACTGCCTGAGTGAAAAAAAAAATGGTTGGATGAGGGTAAGAGTTTTCAGAATATTAGCAGACTGACGACTCAGTAGGACTCAATTCCTGGCAGCTGAAAAAGCTAGTGGAATACTGGGGCTGTTAGAGGGTGCAATGGATAGAGCACTAGTCATGTAGTCAAGAGGACGTGAGTTCAAATCTAGCCTCAGACACTTAAAAACCGTATGACTGTGGGCAAGTCACTTAACCCTGACTTCCAAAACACAAAAAGAACTAATGGAATTTTATTTGAGCTAGATTACCAGATGCATGGTATACAGAACAAGAGTGGTTATAGCCATACTCTATCCTGATTGGATCATATCTGGTGGTTGTGTTCAGTGTAAGACTTGACATTTTAGGAACCAGTGAACCTTGAAATTGGAGATTTTCTAGTCTAGCAGGCAACACCCTCCTCAAATTCCTCCCACACTGTCCCCAACAAGTGGTCATCCAGCCTCTGCTCATGGCTACTAGACAGCCTGTTCCACTTTCCATCCAAGCACAGATTATTGGGAAGTTTGTTGTTTTTTCCCTGACATCATCTGTATGTGCCGCTTTGCAACATGCACTCATTATTCCTGGTTCTTCCCTTTGGAATCAAGCAAAATAAGACTAATCCCTCTTCAATGTGATAGCTTTTGAATACTTGAATATAGTTATTTTCTATTCCCAAAGTCTTCCCTTCTCCAGGCTAAACATTCCCAGTTCCTTCAGATGATCCTCACAGGGCATGAACGCAAAGATTTTCACCCATCCTGGTTCTTTTTCTCTTCACATTCTCCAGTTTGTCATCAGATCTCCAGCTTAACGTCTTTCCTAAATTGTGATGCCATGAACTGAAACCAATATTCCACGTGGTCTGACCAGGGTAGAGTATAAACAGACTCTTTGTTCCTGGAAGAAGGCATCGTGAGATCACCCTGGCTTTTCTTTTTCATTTACATATCACACTGTTGACCCATTTGGGGGGCTTACATTCCACTAATACCTCCAGATCTCTTTCAGGCAAACTGCTATCAAGCCTTGCCTCTGTGACACAAATAAGCTTGAGCATGTCCACTGAAGAAGACCAGAATGGGGAAAGAACTGGAAAGAATGGACAAGGTGGACAGATGGGAGGAATTGAAAGTGTTTTGTTCGAAGAAGAGAAAATTTAGAGGGAACTATTTCTGTCATAATCAATTATTTGAAAGGCTGTCATGTGGAAGAGGAATTAGATTTGTTTTGCTTGGCCCAGAAGAGGCAGAGCTAAAAGTAAGTTGTTGAAGAGATTAAATGAGATTTATATATATACATACATACATACACAAACACTTTGCAAACCTTAAATCATTATTACTATTGAGAGACAGACTTCAGAATGACATAAGGAAAAACATCCTTACAACTAGAACTGTTCAAAAGGGTAATGGGCTGCATGGAGAGGGAATGAACTCACCACTTCAGGTCTTCACATGCAGTCTGGTTGACTCCTTGAGAAATATCGAGAACATACCAATGCTTGTTCAGGTGTTGGATGGACTTCAGATTCCCTTCCTACTTCCAATTGTTGTATTTCTATGCAACCCCAGGCTCAAAATTATTTGCATAAAATTCTCATTGGTAGAGATTGATTCAATGAACTCAATGCATCACACCTGCATGAAAGGTAGAGTTGATGAGAGCAAGAGAGAGAAGAGAAATTCTGGTTTTCTGACTTTCAGCTTCAATAAAGGAGACATAGAATTCCAGATTCCTTTCAGGTACCTTAAAGAAGAGAAAGACTCTGGGAAAAAGGCAACATGTAGAACTTGTGCCTTAATCACCTCCTTATCCCTATTCTCTAGTTTGCCTCCTCAGACACTTGGGGGAATTTCTCCTTGGCCGTTTGGGTGTCTGGTACATTCTCATCTGTATACCTTCTCTGGTATATTCTGGTATATTCTGGTACATTCTCATCTGTATACCTTCTCTGGTACATTCTGGTACATTCTCATCTGTATACCTTCTCTGGTACATTCTGGTACATTCTCATCTGTATACCTTCTCTGGTACATTCTGGTACATTCTCATCTGTATACCTTCTCTGGTACATTCTGGCACATTCTCATCTGTATACCTTCTCTGGTACATTCTGGCACATTCTCATCTGTATACCTTCTCTGGTACATTCTGGCACATTCTCATCTGTATACCTTCTCTGGTATATTCTGGCACATTCTCATCTGTATACCTTCTCTGATTTCTGTTTGCTATTAGCTTACATAAATGGGTTTATTTCCCGTTCACTGCATATGTTTTGTGGATCTAGCATTTGGTGGGAAAGGAGTCAAGCTTTGAATATAAAGCTTGGGGCCGCCTGCCCCTTTAAGGGATAGCAATCAGAAGCTCAATTTGAACCTGAAAATTATTTCCCCTAGACTAACACTATTTAGTTGGGGGACAAATTGATATAATTCTAACCCAACATCCTTTCTTTTGGGGAAAACAGAATGGCCATCCTTCGTCCAGTCTCCTGCCTCTCCTCCAGCAGGTATCAAAGTCTCCCTTGGAGAAGGATGGGAAGAGAAGACTCCAGAGATACCTCTCCATGCGTCCCTGAAAGCTGTATCCAGACAGACTCGTTCCCTTTGTAATAAATGCATATTGATCATGGTCAACACACAAATCACCTCCTACATCTTGAATGTAAAGGGTCAGAAAGCAAACGGTACAATTTGAAAGTTACATATTGAATACATTATACACTTAACAAAAGAAGCAAGCTGGACATAATAGAAATTCACAGTTTCCTATATACCGTGCTTTTTGTTCTATTTTGTATATGGAAATGCTCATTTTATTTTGTGTTGGTTAAGTTCAGAATTAAAAAAAAAGTTTTAGAAAGGTCAGCCAGACCATGGGATATTTTATAGAATCTGACAGATTGATAGAGAAATTAATCTGGAAGAATAAATAAGCAAAAATGGGAAAGAATGTCATATATGTTTTGGTTTTTAAGTAAAAATGGGCAAAGGCCAAATGTCTTACACTAGAGGAATATCAGTCTGAGTGAAAAATGTTACATGATGGAATTCACTAGAACTTTTAACCTCTTGTGCATTGAAAGCCTGTAAACCCCTACATATTGTGCCGAGATTGATAAGTTGAGGGAATGCAGCCTTTCAATTAAGGACAGTAAAAATAAAAGTACATTTTTTCCCACGTAAGTTCCCAGACCCGCTGAAATCTATCCATGGACCCCAGGGTAAAAACTCCTGTTCTAGGACTCTAAAAAGAGACAAGAATAGCGCATATTTATATAATGCCTTAAAGTTTATTAAATGCTTTGAGTACACACGTGCAGAGACACACACACACATCCTACAAGTAGACAATGCAGTCATTAGCATTACCATCTTTTAGATTAGGAAACAGAGAAAAGGTTGAACTAGCAGAGAAGTTCAGGCGGCTAGGTGGTGCAGTGAATAGAGCAGTGACCCTGGAGTCAGGAGGACCCGAGTTCAAATTTGGCCTTAGACACTTCACAGACTTACTAGCCGTGTGACTTTGGGCAAGTCACTTAATCCCAATTGCCCTCCAAAAAGCAAAATATATGTATATGGTCACACAGCTAGAATCAGCGG
>JAQQSW010004302.1:0-14471 GCA_028646575.1 Pseudocheirus occidentalis
GAGTGCAAAGGGTTAAAAGTATTAGATAGATAGAGCTTTGCTAAAGTAGGAGAAAAATTAAGGAAAAGTGAACAGTAAGAATTACAGAATACATTATATACATTCTGTAGTTAATTTAAAAGAAATTTCTTTTTCAAACGCTTCCTGCTGGGCTTTATTGTTAACATTAAAATGCTAATGATTTTCATGCGTTTATTTTATATTCTGTTATTAGTGGTTTCAATTAATTTCCTATTTGAATCCCTGTTCTTTAGGTAAACCATAATATGATACGAAGAAAGCAATAATTTTGTTTGCTTTATGCCTCTAAGACTTTCTTCTCCCTCTCTTATTGCTGTAGCTAGCATTTCTAGTACTGTGTCAAATGGTGGACCCTCCTTGATTTATTCTTCATCTGAAAAGACTCTAGTTTATCCCCATTACATATGATGCTAGCTCTTGGTTTTAAACACACTTTTTCAAGTGTGTTTTGTAAACATATCGTTGGATTCTGCCTTCCAATCCATTGTTATCTTCTGTTTTATGGGTGAGTTCATCCCATTCACTTTCATTGTTGTGTATTTTTCTCCATCCTATTCTCTTGTATTTTTCCCTTTCTTTGTTTTCTGTTTTCTCTCTATTTATGTAAAGCATGTGGTCAGCACCAGTGCTATAGGTGCTGCAGTCTGCTTCTGCTTCCCTGGCCCTTTTCTCTTTCCCTCTCAAAGAATGCAATCAGATTGCTTTCTTTCTTTTTGGGCCCCCTCCTTATGGTCCACCCTCCATGATTAGTCGTTCTTTAATCTCTTTCAGTCTGTCTTCTCTTTTATTCCCTTCTTTCCCTTTCCCCTCCCATTGCACTGTTGAAGCTGTGTATATTCTTCCCTCCTTTGAGCAGCTCTGATGAAAATGAAGTTCACATGCTACCTGTCTCCCCCCTCCCCCATTCCTCCTTGTTTGTAGTCTTCTATTTGTGCATCCTGATTGTAGGATAATACTTTCCCTCATCCTTTCTTTCCCATTCTTCTCCTTTCCCTCCCCTGTATTAATTTTACTCTCCTTTTTGTCTCTTTTAGATCATATCAAAACTTCTACCAATCTGTCTTATTCACATCTTCTAGATTCTTGATATTAGAGTTATGAGGGGCAATATATCATCTCCCTCTATTAAGCTGTTAACACTTCATCCTTATTTAATATCTTATAATATGTTGCTCTCTTGTATTTACCTTTTTCTGTTTCTCTTGATTCTTCTGTAATTTAAAATTTCTACTCAATTCTTGTCTTTTCTTCATGAAAGCTTGATAGTGTTCTATTTCATTAAAAATTCATTTTCCCCCATTGTATTATATTTAGTACCATGCTTCAGCATTTGATCTAATGGTTTTTAAATTATTTTATCATGACAAAACAAGTTGGACAGTTCCAAGTGACCAAGAAGAGTTTACTTTCCCTATTCTTTGTTTTGAGGTTGTAAATTGTGGTGATTGCTGCTTTCCTCATCTGTACAGCTTTGTAGCACAGGTTGTCATCAGCTGGAGTAGATGAAATAGCCATGACCATGTGTTTGCTCTTAGACTTGCTTGAGGATCACAGATGGAAGTCAGGGGGAGAACATGAGGTTATAGACTATTGGGACTTATTTTTATACTTCTGCTCATGCCTACCTAAAAGTGAACTGCACATGGTAGGTTCTTATTACATGTTTAACAGTGAATAAAAGTAATCATTTACATAGTACTTAAGGATTTACAAAGCCCTTTTCCTCAAAAACACTGTGAACTATGTAGTACAAATATTCACATATTTTATAAGTTGAGTCACTGTTAGACGCCTATTAAATGACAGATTTGGGACTAAACCCAGGTGCATAACTTCTCATAAGTGTATATCTAAGGAGATGAGCACACATATAACTGTCTCCTTTCCTTAGACCTGATTTGGCTTTTGACATAGGAATGAGGTGGCTTAAGCTTTTAGATATCTGTTGGTTTTTTTTCAACTCAAATAGTTAACATCTGCTTTAATGAAAAGAATTTGTGCATCTTTTTTTTTGGGGGGGGGGAGGCCCTAGACTAGTGATTTGGTAAATTTAGAGGTACTTTCCCCATGAGGAAATTCTTTCTACCAAGTTGAGTCCCTGATGAGTTGGCAACTTAATTTTAGCGACTTATCCTGGGCCACTGAGAGGTTCAGTGAGGTGCCAAGAATGACATAGGCAAAATGTGTCTGAGGTGGGAACTGAACCTAGGTTTTATCGACATTGAGAGCAATACTCTGTGTACTTTGCCAGGCATTACCACACCTAAATTACAAGGTATGTTATTCATTCTTTAGAATTTATAAATTACAATTATTAAAAAATAGTTCCCAAGCAGCAATGTATGCAGTGGAGTTTAATATTTATAGAACTATGGAATATAAGTATAAAAAAGATAAAAAGACTTTCCTAATGCTAATAGGTATTTTTACCAAAATACGAAATTAGCAAAAGAAACTCCTGAAATTCAGTGAAAATACAGCAGGCTAAGATTATGCCTTTGGGAAGGTATTTGTAATCATTACTGCAGTGGTAAGAATTTCAGTTAATATAAAAAGAATTTCAATTAATATAAAAATACTTATCTTTTCAGACATACAGAGGTACATTCCATGCTATCAGCTTTTCAGGTAAGTGCTACCATATGTGAGAAATTCTGACCAGTAGTTTGTGACTGGGTTATGTTAAGCAAGCAAGGAATAATTTATTAAGTACCTGTTATGTGCCAAGCATTGCACTGAGGATATAAAGATAAAATAAGGAAAATTCCTGCCCTCAAGAGGCTTATACTTTAATCTTATAATGAAAAGGCTTTTTCTAACTGTTTGAAAGTTGCTTATTTATCGTTCAGCTTGCTCTGGTTCCTTATTTAACATTTTCCCTGACCAGCCTTTTGAGTCCCTCCAACTACCTGCTAATTGACCCAGTTTAGTTCACTCATTCAACTCTTCCTCTACTCTCTGTACTAACTAGTCCTATTACTCATCCACTGCACTTGCTTTGATGGTTACTCACCTTCTGCCTCTTTCATTTTGTAGCCTAGTTGCCATAACAAGGCAACCATAGATTTGTGGGATTAGAGATAGGAAGTAGGCGCTGTAAATGATTGTGTAAACACCCCTTTTCAGCAAAGATAGCAGCCAGCCTTGATTTCAGATTTTGATTTTTTTTCAGTTGGTGTGAACCTGCCAGGTGACAGGACACAATGCTAGTTCCAACAATTTTGGTGTTGCCTGTTTCTGACCTCAGATTCCAGGGTGGCACTTTGCATTTTTCCTCTGCCCTATCACATTCTGCCTCAGGATCTTTCGAAATATTTTTCTCTACGAATTTTTTGCTTAGAGTAATTAAGACACAGTGATCAGTTGGCACAACTCAAGGACAGTTTGGAGACCTTAAGTATGCGCAGTTTCCCTTCAGTTAGTTCAGCTATTTTAGTTCTATGTAGGTTCACAATCTGACATATGTTGAGGGTAATGTGTACTTCTAATAGACAAGTTTTGTTTATTATTTATTATTATAGTTGCACATATTTTATTGTACATGCTAGGTAAGTAAAATTTATAATAAAATCACTTAAGCATTTTCTTTTATTTCTAATATAACATTCAAAAGTATATTAGTCAATAAACATTTATTAATTGCTGGGCACTGTGCTAAGTGCTAGGGATACAAAGAAAGGAAAAAGTCAGCTCTCAAAGAGCTCAAAGTCTAATGGGGGAGATAACATGCAAATACCAATTTACAAAGATATATATTGAATAAATTGGAAGTAATTAACAGAAGTGAGGCTTTAGCTTCCTGTAGAAGATGGCTTTCTAGCTAGGACTTGGAAGAAGCCAGGAGGCAGAACATCCCAGCACGGGAAGATAGCCAAGGGAAAATGCCTGCATTTGGAAGGTGGAGTGTTTTGTTCACAGCAAGGAGACCAGAGCTGCTGGATCAAAGTGGGGTGGGGGGGCGTAGCTGGGGCATGTGGTATGTGGTGCTGTGTGAGGTTAAAAGAAGACTGGAGAGATGGGCTTAGGGTGAGGTTATAGAGAGCTTTAACCTTCCCTGCAGAAGTGGTAGGCTATGGTATGAAATATTGCATATACTGTCAGTTATGTGTTCATGTGTTAGTTTTGTTGATTTGGATTGCCCTCCCCCCCTTTTATATTCGGTTGCCAGGAATGATTTGCTGGGGGGTAGCAGGGGAAATACAGGGAATATGATGTAAAAAACAAAATTATCAATAATAACTTACAAAATAAAGTATTTTGTTGATAAGTGCTTTTAAAGATAAGAATAACAATGAGTAGACTAGGAATTAAGTAACTTTATTTGCACACTTTTGGAAGATGGCTTTGTATCTATTTTAGGGCTCATTTGTCACACAGACTCGTGAGGTGAGATAGGTCCAGTAACATGTCAAGGCATACAGTGTGTTTCCTGTTAACTTTGCTGGCTCATAGATTCTTGTTGCTTTGAATTAAGTACCCCAACAGGCTACTGGCATTGAGGGAATTCTTTATAAAGGGATCTTTTTTTGGGGGGGGGGAGGGCAGTTGGGGTTAAGTGACTTACCCAAGGTCACACGGCTAGTTTTTTGTGTTAAGTGTCTGAGGCTGGATTTGAACTCAGGTACTCCTGACTCCAGGGCCGGTGCTCTATTCACTGCACCACCTGGCCACCCCTATAAAGGGATCTCAACTGAAATATATTGTCATTTGCTTCTTTTTAGCTTTTATAACTCAATAGGTGAAGTCAATGAGCAAGCGTTGAAGAAGGTCATCCCTTGCTGCAAAAAGGTATTGGGACTTAGTTACCTCCTTTAATTATCTACTCTTTGGGCTTCTAACAAGAGTAATGGTCACATTTACTTTTGCACATATGGCATTTAATCTTCATATTCTCCTCCAGAGTGGGTGGGGAAAAAGAGCTGAAAGGCCCCAGTGTAGGACCTAGAGGGCTACAGGGAAATCCATGGGTGGTCTTTTCTCCGCCTGTTTCCTCATCTGTCAAATGGAGGTAAAATATTGTACCTAAAAGGGTTTTTATGAGCAGAGCAAACTAAAGTGTCACTCACAGATCTGAGTGACAGGCCCTTTACTGCAGAATTTGAGAGTTAGGCTAGAACTCAAAAGAGCATTCTTCACCTGAAGAGGGATTCCTCCTTTAGTGGGAAGAACACCAACTCTAGAGCCAGAGGACCTGGCTCAAACCCTTCCTCTGAGCTGCTGACCCTGGGCCAGTCACTTCACCTCCCTGGGCCTGTTTCCTCATCTGCAGAAGGAGAGGACTGGAGTAGATAGCCTCTGAAAGACCATCTTTAAGTACTCACCAAGGCTGTGCTTAATTACCATAAGTGAGGGAAACCTCACTAACCCTTATCTACCCAGCCTCCCAAGGATACCCGTTCCACTTTTGGAATGTTAGGAATTCCAATGTTAGGAAGTTTTTTCTTACTTCACTCACCTTGCACTCCTCCCAGTTCTACTCGTTGAGCCCTGATCAAACAAGTCTGATCCTTTCTCCAGAGATCAGCTTGTAAAGTTACCTGAAGAAGGTGACTGTCTATGCTAAATCTTACCTTCTCCTCGATAAAGATCCCAGGTTCCTTCAAATAATCCTTATATAGCATGAATTTGAGACCCATCATCAAACTGGTTGCCCTACTCTGGGTACCCTTCAGCATATCAATGACCATTCCTGAAATGTGTTCCCAAAACTGAACAGAATACTGTTTTTGGTCTCATCAGGGCAGAGCCTTTCACCTCTACTAACTCTACATGAGTAAACATTTTTGGTTAACTGGTTTGTTTTAGTGAGATAATTTATCTTTTAACTCTGTTGCATTAATCTCATCTTTTAAAATGATGTCATTAAAGGCACAGGTTTTAGAACAGAAATAGGAAAGTTCTCTTGAGTTAGGACTTATTTTCTCTCAAAATTTTTCTAGTAAAGTCTAAGGAATGCACAAGAATATGCTAAGTACAAGTCTGTATTTCCGTTTTTGGGAGTATACAGAATGTATATGTGTAAATCCTTAAGCTTGTCAAGAGTTTTCCTAAATGTTGATCACTATTATTGAATGTTTTATTATTTTGTCTTATTGTGGAAGTACAGCTTTAGATACTAAGATATTTCATTTTCTCCCCTTAGAATGTTATTGGATGGTACAAATTCAGACGTAATTCAGACCAAATAATGACATTTCGGGAAAGGATTCTTCACAAGAATTTACAAAAATATCTTTCAAATCAGGGACTCGTTTTTCTGTTACTAACACCAAGCATAACTACAGAGAGCTGCTCCACTCATAGGTTGGATCATGCATTACATAGACCTCAGGAAGGGTAAGTATTTGCACGTATTTGGACCAGCTAGTCCAGTTCAGGCTGTACTATATATACACTGGGATCTTCCAGTGTTCTTAAATATTTTATACAAATGTATAAGTTGATGTAACATTTAATGCATGGGTTTATGGGAAATGGGCCTTTCCCTTTCATATCTGGATTTTCTTGAACATAGGGTGTTCATAATGGGAACACATAATGATCCCTGTACCACTGGGAGGAAATCACAAATTTCTCCTTCCTTTAGTGATACTTCATGTTATACAGACATCTTTTCCATGATTCTTGTAAAAAATGTACTGACTTGATAGATCTTTGGTTTTTTTTTTTTTTAAACTAATGGAAAATAGCTTAAGCCAAATCTTGGTTATGCCTAATTATAGCTACAGTCCATTTTAGGCAGACTAGCCCGTATAGTACATCAAGTGTTGTTGACAGTGTAGATAAACATAATTGCTTATAAATCGGATCAGTTTTACTGGAGTCATTTTTTTGGACAAATAATAGAGGAAACCTGTCTGCCTTGTTTGTGTAGGGTGGTCTGTTATGAATGGAAAATGAAGATAACAGAATGTCACTGCTAATCTTTAATTTTGCTATAAATTCATATTTTTTTAAGAGTTTTCCAGAAAGTGCCTTTAGTGTTGACCAACTTAGGTACGTCAGAGCTGCAGGGATATAAGACTGTGCTGAGTTCCTGTACCTCCGCTGTCTTTGGCCGAACAGTCCGTGCACGTAGGTAAGATGGCCCCTCAGCCACAAAGTCTTCACCTTACCTATTTCAGATACACCAATTTTATTTTTTTTAAATGGATTGTTAAATTTAAAAATGATCAAAACTTGAACTAATTTTAAAGCTAAAACAACTATGGAGGGTGATAAAGGATAAAGTCTTATATCCTACTTTATCTTATTTTTTGCTTTTGGGTAGGGGGAAGGCAGGGCAGCTGGGGTTAAGTGACTTGCCCAAGGTCACATGGCTAGTTTTGTGTTAAGTGTCTGAGATCAGATGTGAACTCAGGTCCTCCTTACTCCAGGGTGCTACCTAGAGCCACCCCTATATCTCACTTGTAATCTTGTTCTTCCTCTTTCATTGCCTTTGGATCAGGCCCTGTGCTGGGCATACAGGTGAAACCATCCTTGGAGCTTACCTTCTTTTTGTGGAAAAGTAACATATATACAGATGAGGGAATACAAATTACACATACAGTAAGAGCCCGATGGTCTCCAAAACTGGATCCGGGGCCTGGCACTGGAGCTTCTTGATCAAGGACCTGACATGGTCATACTTGGGCTTTGGGAATCCCATACTTCCCCACGTGGCTGTTCCAAACTTTTCCTTTCTGCCTCAACTCTGCCTTCCTCGAACCCTTTTCCTTCCAAAGGACTTGACTGCCTCCGATACTGATAGGAGCCCATGCAATAAGAGCTTTCTGGTCTTCATCATTTCCTTCCCTTTAGGTCTGAGAAAGGATGCAAATTTTCCATAATCCTATCTAATGATTTCTACCACCATTTCTCTAAGACCTTGTCCCATTGTTGAGTATCCCTACTTTTAAAAGTTAAGACTCACTCTCTCGACTCAACCTCTCTACGTGTCAGATTTACCTCATTCTTTAAAAAAAAAAATCTAGTTTTGACTCTACAATATATCCTGCCTCTCCTACTTCTCTCTTTAAAAAATGAGTACTTTACCTCCTTACTACCAACTCATAGAATGTGTTCAAGGGCCTTACATCACTTCTGTCAAGTCTTAGTTTTACAGGTGAATTATAAACAAAAGCTTTGAAAAATATAAATGCACAAGAAAATATTTTATTTCTCACTAATAGGTCAGAATTTTTTAACGAAGATGGAACTTTAAAAGAGGTACAGAAGATAAGTGAACTATATGCTACTCTACAACAAGAATTAAAGGTAATTATCTCAAAACTGTAAGAGATTGGTTCTAGATTTAGAAATTTTGGCGAGTCTACATATTTAGGATTTCTTCTAGATAAATTCAGATTTTGCCTAGTGATATTATCTATAAAAAATACAGTGTACAATTTTTTAAAAATCAACAATTTTTTATTGAATTTATTAACAAAAAATTAACATTACATGCTATACACTTTTTTAATTCTTAATTCAGAAAGCTTAGTTTAATAAATTCTTCAGCCTATAAACTTGAATCAAAGTAGTCATTTTGGGGAGTATATTAAGCTTCCCTAGTCGTTGTTAGATTTTTTAAAATTCCACTTGCAGAAATGCAGTAGTGTGTGATACAGTTCAGGAAGTGGCTAAAATTTGTGATATTGTCCTATTCTGTCCAGCAGAATTCCTTTCATTTAGTATGGGCTACTAATGTATTATGAATTGGAATATCATCAGTATAATTAAACTAATTTTCTTTTGTAGGATATATGCACTCAAGTATTAGAGAGTGAGCAAGTAGTAGAAAATTTGATCAAGGATATAAAGAGACTTAAAGAAGAACTTGCAGCAAGAAAGAGAGCAGAGACTCAAGTATCAGGTAAAAAGAAATGTTAATGTTCTCCTGCTGCTCCTCATATTTCGTTCCTGTACAGCTGCCATTCAAGGACATCCATAATCATTCATTTAGCTATTTAAACAAGCAGCCCAAGTGCTTCCTGTTTTACAAAGAAAACAGACTCAGAAAGGGATGGCTTTGGATGCCTAACCTAACCTCAATTGAACAAGATTGATACAGTCAGCAGCCTCTAATCAAGCACAGAGAAGATGGGGAGGTTTTGCTAAATGAAAAGGACCCTTTCTTCAGTTCATGTTCAAGAAGTCGCCTTTGGCAGATGTAAGCCAAGCTTGCCAAATATTCTATGTAAAAGTATTTTATTGCGGAAAAAATTTTAAATTGGTCTCTTAAGTCAAGCCATGAAAGGCCCTGGGTTGGGGAACCCGCAACTTTGAGGCCACATGTGGCTCTCTAGGTCCTTAAGTGTGGCCCTTCAACTGAATCCAAACTTCACAGAACAAATCCCCTTAATAAAAAGATTCTGTAAAACTTGGACTAGTCAAAAGGCCACACACAAGGACCTATAAGGGCACGGGTTCCCCACCCCTACCCTAGACCCTCATATTCCGTGGCAATCTGAATTTTTACATGATGCTGAATAACAAATTGTGTTGTTTTTTTTATTTTTAGCGGTAAGAAGCCATGACCTAGAAACAGAAGAGAATGTTCTTCTCTGTCAAGCTTTACGGACATTTTTCCCAAGTTGTGAATTTCTTCACTCATCTATGGTTTGTTTGAAGGGCAGGCAGATTTCTAAACACCGCTGTAACACTGACCACAAACTCCATCTGGTGAGTGAATTAACTCTGATGTTAGAAAGCCCTGATTTTCCAGAAGATGATGAAACACAATGTGAAGTTAAACGTAAATCTCTTGACTTAGAAAACCAAAGACCACTCAAGAAAGCACGACTGTTACAAATTCATAATCAGTCTCTTAAAAGAGATCACAAAAACGACGATCAGGAAAAAGAACTGACAAGCAGTATAGAAACAGATGACGATGCTGAGAAATTGAAGGACAATACTGAATATCCAGAGTCACCAACTTTCTGAACCTTTCATAAATTTTTTCTGATTGTCCTAACTGACCAAAGGGCAGCATAGAAAGTTTACTGTGTTTTTAAATGCAAATTGGAAGAGTTAAAATAATTTGCTAAAGTATTGCTTCATATAAATGTTTTGGAAAACTTTGTTAAATTTAAGTGTGACAATATTTTTATTATCAGCTACCAGATTAAGGACAAGAAATTCTCTTGCCCACCTTCTGTGTCTTCGTACACATGGTTTTTCCCCACTAGAAACGTGAGCTCCTCTGTGGCAAGCACTTTTGGGGGATTGTCACTTAACAGGCACTTAATAAATGGCTGCTGAAAGAATGAGTTGCACTTGTCTCTGTAGTCCATCCCACTGTCTGAACGAATGATGTTTCAGTCAAAATTCGAAAGGGCTTGGTTTAAAAACAAACCAACCCATCTTTGATTTACTACACATGATATCATCTCCCTCATTCTCTTGGCCGTAGGCTAAAATCAGGGAATCTGCTGGTAGAATCCAAGAACCCATGGTCAGCTCTACAACTGAATGATAATGTCAGGTAGAATTCATCTGACTTTATTTTCTACCACAAGAGCCTGAAAGTTAATTATTCAAAATCAGATAATGCCTCCTTGGAGACCATCTTTTCCAGATGAGGAAACTAACACAGAAACAGGCTAGGTCCTTTGACATGCAGGCTGATGTTTTTAAAGCTGAATCATATTGTACAGCACACATATATGGCAAATATGCTTTATTGGTACTAGCTTTATTCTCAGTATTTGATGTTACAGATTTTGGGATCTTTCAGATAAGCAGGATCCTTGTAAGTAACTGGCATAAATCCTACAAAAAGATAATACATTTTAAGTTTTTCACTGTAATTTGCACAGATGAAAAAACTAAAATTAGAAAAAGATTAAACATACATTAAAAACTCATAGAGTCTGCCATTATTCGAGAGCAAACAGATAAATTAAGAGCCACTCCTCAATAGACTAGTGGCAGAGAGGGAAAGGATCTGCAAAGGAAGCAGTGCCAATCTAAAGAGGGAATGTTTATTAAAATACTGAATTATCACTTCATACAAAACCCAGCAGAAAATGGTAAAATTAAGTATTGGATGAGAACCTATTAGAAAACAGGTATGATTACTTCACTGTTGTTTGAACAGTCCAAGTGTTTTTTTTATGAATTTTGGAATTATTTAAAGTGACAATTTTTCACTTTCTTTAAACCAGAAATCCTACTCTTAGGGCTAACATCCCAATGAAAGCCAGAAAAAATTGTGAAAAACATTCATAGCCTCATTTTTTAAAAATACCCAAAAGCTGGAGGAAAATGTGCCCAATAATTGGGCAACTGCTAAAAGAGCTGTGATACATGAGTATAATGTAGTATCACTGCCGTAAGAATGATAAAATATGAATTCAGAGAACATAAGCAAGCCTCATAAGTGAGCCAGAGTGAAAAGAACAGAACAAGAACACAACCCCACACAATTAAAGCATACCTCTTCCTATTATTAAGTACAAAGTACAAAAGGGCAGAACATCATACTTGGTTGCAATCAGGCTGTTTTGCTTAGTTCTTAGGAGAAAAGTTATGAGGGATTTGGGTACTGATTGGAAAGTGTCAAGTTAAAACAAAATATATCCAGAAACACATATAGTGAACTATATAATGGGGAAAAAATATAATAAATATTCACTCTTACCCATGATTTGAGCCCGCTTAATAGCCTTTGTAATCTCTTTCTGTTTTTTCCCACATAAGCCTATCAAAGAAAAATGTTTTCATTAATTTCACTCCAGATACAAAAAGTTAATGCTTCTATAAAATTCTCAGGATGATTGTGCTTCTATACAACTAACTTTGCTTTAAGAGATAAACTATTTCATTTCAAAATACCCTGTCAAGTTTTATCCTTGAACATAATGCTTTTGAAGAGTTGCACTAAAGTAGCTAATTGAGCCTATGAGCCTAAAGTGGCTCAGTGTAACATCTAGTCAACAGAAAACTAGCTAATTTCCTTAAAGATAAAGCTAACATTGGTTTTAAATAGACTGATACATAAAAATACTTACAAATGTGTTTTAACATAAATACCTGTTATGTGTCTTCCATAAATGCATCCAGTGAATGGGGAAACAAACTGGGACAAAAGCTGTTGATATATATTTTTTAAAACAAAGATCAAAATTAGCAGGTAATCAAAGTTAATAAGTACCTTTTACAAAGTCAGTTTTTTTTGGGGGGGGTGGGAAACGGTGTTTTTTTAGTACTGTAATACCAATTCACATTTATAGGGTGAAAAAATTGCTTTAGAACAGTCTCTTCAGAGGGGTACAACTGTCATTCCCATTTTTCCCAAGACAGGGAAACAGGCCCAAAGGTGCTGTGCCATAGCAAGAGACCTAGAAAATATGAGTATTGAAACTTTAGCTGAGGGCCTGGTGACTTCTAAATTCACTGAGGTGTCCTTGTCTAAACGACAAGGTCTGATATGATCATATACTTCTATTATTTTTGGAGAGGACACGAATATCTTTAAGAAATGCCAAGCCCATTTATTAACAGCATGAGCCAAACTTTTTAAATGTCCCTGTGAAATGAAATCTCCAATTAACAATATGCTTAGATTACATATACACATCTTACTTAGTATCATCAGGGAATAAAGTAATAAGTATCAGGTCTTAAAAGTTTTCCTTTTGCATGATGATCTTTAATGTGAATCCTAGAGAACTCATAATGAAACAAACTTCCTCAGTTGAAAGGTGGGGGATTATAGATGTTCAATATGTATATACACTGTCAGACTACTGGTTTTGCTAAGATGTTTTGTCATAAAAGGGTAGTACTAGTTAAGGGTATAAACAGAAAAGGAATCGATGCATACAAAAATGTATTTATACTTCTGTCTTGTTAAACAAAAGAGAGTGACCATAAGTGTATGCAATGATTCATTACTGTTATGGTCAATATCAGTTACTTGAGGGAAAGGTGGGGAAAGCTCTTTATACTAGTAGACTTAAGAGTTCTTCCTGTCAAGCATTTTATAGTGGATTTTTTCTCTCCCTTGTCATTAGCGTACATTTCTGGCTAACAGTACTAAACTCTCATTTTTAAAATGTATTAAATTCTCTAACAACTATCAGGCAGCAATATCCCATATTCAAACATCTTAGGTAATAAATTCAAGTCTCACCTGTACATTCTTATAATCTACAGTTTTTCCACACAAGATACATTTTTTATTTGGTTCCTTGTAGGGATTTTCCATTGCAACTGGCTAGATTTGGAAGGAAAGGAAGGAAAAAAGAACCTATTAACAAAATATAATCCAGTGTAGCAGCTAGCACCTAAATAGCACTTAAGAGATTTGCAAAGCACTTTACATGCATTATCCCTTCTGGGCTTCAGAACAACCTTATGAAATAAGATACTACAGGTATTACTGTTCCCATTATAGAAATGAGAAAGCAAAGATCCAGAGAGATTAAGTGACACAGGATTTTACAAACCTGCTAAGTGTCAGGGGCAGAATCTGAATCAGAGTAGTTTCTCAAACTAACTTGCTTAGTAAATGCATCTGAATACACAGCATAATCCCTGCACCCAGCAAATTACCTTGGTGCTTAAAAATGTCTGCTGAATGAAAAATGAGGAATTGGAAGCACAGGAGAGGGGAAATCTTTGGAGTAAAACTAAAAGTGAATTGTACCATCATATTGAAAATGTCAGCAATAAGCATTTTTGATAAAATGTAATTTTACATTTAATCATTTAGGGAAAAAAGTTACATTGATATTGTCCCACAGAATTCTTATTCATACTAGTAAGAAAACTTATTTTGATATGTGATATAATGAGAACAACTCTGTTACTAAGGATTTCTTTTAACTTAAGTTTCCTGTGACTGAACCCTTTACTCAAAGAGAGTTCAATCCCATTTACAAAAACCACAGGAACCTGACGTGCAACAATGTTTCTTACCATATCTTCACTAGGGGCCACCTCTTCATACTGGGAACAACTTCTCCGAGGTGCTGTAACTAAAGAGAAAACAGCAAAATGCAATTACTCTAAACCATACCTTGGGTGCCTTTTTTTTTTTTAAGTGAAGAGGGTTATGAGGAAAAGTAGTAAATGTTTTACAACTATTTTAGCAGGATGCACCAAACCCCTTAGAAGAGTGTTAATTCGGGTGCACCCCAACAGAGGTCCTAACCCAGGAATAATTTCCCCCCACCAGTTCCCTGCCTGGAATTGGCAGAATCTTCTGGGATAGGTAACCCAGATGGAATTAAATTCACATCAGTGTGTTGAATAGCAAGGTACAATGATGAAAGCAAGACCAACTTGACTGTACTGATAGCCCAGTCCTGGGGTGGGGGCCTTCACTTAACAAACCCGAAGGGCCTACTATGTGCGGGGCACAGGGAACAAAAGATGGGCAAGGGGCAGCCTCCATCACGTACAGAGAAGCCACCGGCGGAGCCACCTGCGGAAGGCTTCCAGCACCAGGAGGCTGGAAG
>JAQQSW010004303.1:0-14471 GCA_028646575.1 Pseudocheirus occidentalis
AGGGTTTTCCCAGCTGCCGGAGCTATTAGGGGGGTGTTGCAGTGCTCCCCAGCTTTGGCTTGCTGAAAGCGCACCCCAGGACCACCCCCCAAGACCACGATCTGGATCCAGGCCGCTCAACGCAAGAGCACTTGGCCCTGATCAATCGATTCAGCCCCGCTGTGGGGTCCACAGTCCAGGGGCTCTGAAGCAGCGCAGGGAGGGCAGCCGCCAGTTACAGCAGTTCCTGCCCTTCCCCAACTGCTTCCTTGCCCTGGGGGTAGATTGGCTGAACTGCTTTTCCTCCCCCAAATTAAGTTTCAAAGCTTCACTTTCACTGACCGTATCTAATACTGGTTTGCTAGATGTGAAGATCCCCTCAGGTGCAGTAGATCTTCTCTAAAGTAGACTCACACTGCTGCTTGAGAGGCTCGGCTCCTCCCGACTGCCCTGGGGCCTGGTCTGGCCGCGTTTGCATTTCAGGCTGGGCTGGCCTTGGCTCCCAGCCTGCCACGATGAGCCCCTGCTGCCGAGCTGCCTTCAGTGAGACAGGTGTTTTCCGTATTATTGTGAGTCTGAGACTCCTAGACTTTGTCTGGGGTTGTGTTTTATGGGAAGGCCAGAATAATCTGACACAGAATGAGTTCACAGAATGGTTGAATTCTCGGCGCTTCATTTACTTCTGATCTTTTGGCATGTAGCTTTTCTTTCCATTTACATTGTTATAATTATTAGACATATCATTTTCTTGACTGCTTATCTCACTCTGCATTCATTTATAGAGATCTTTCCATGTTTCTCTGCATTCATCACACAGATCATTTTTTTTTTTTGCTTTTTTTTTTTTTGGAGGGCAATCAGGATTAAGTGACTTGCCCAAGGTCACACGGCTAGTTTTTGTGTTAAGTGTCTGAGGCCGGATTTGAACTCAGGGACTCCTGACTCCAGGGCCGGTGCTCTATTCACTGCGCCACCTAGCCGCCCCCACAGATCATTTCTTACAGAACAGCAATATTCCATTACATTCACGTACCACCATTTGGTTAGCCATTTTCCAAGTGATGGCACAAAAGGTGACGCTTAAGATATTTTGGTGGAGGCAGAGACTGCCTTGAGGGCATAAGCCAAGTAGTGGAGTTTCCGCCGCAAAGGGCACGGGCATTTTCATCAGTTTATTTACAGAGCTCCAAACTGCTTTCCAAAATGATTGCACCATTTCCCAGCTCTACCAGCAATGTGCACCTCTCACTTCACAGCTCTTCCAACATTGGCTTTTTCTTTCCTTTTTTTGCCAATTTGTGGGATGTGAAGCAAAACCTCTGGGTCATTTTGATTTGCATTTCTCTTATTGTTAGTGATTTTGAGCATTCTTTCATGTGATTGTGAATACTTTGTAATTATTCTTTTAAGAACTATTTGTGGGGCAGCTAGTTGTGCAGTGGATAGAGCACTGGCCCTGGGGTCAGGAGGACCCGAGTTCAAATTTGTCCTCGGATACTTAACACTTATTAGCCATGTGACCTTGGGCAAGTCACTTCCCCCCTACAAAAAGCAAAACAAGCAAAAAAAAGAGCTGTTTGTTCATATTCTTTGATTAATTCTCTATTGGGGATGCCTATTAATCTTACATATATTTTGTAATTATTTACATACCTTGGATACTAAACTCTTATGGGAGAAATTTGATACATAGATTTTTTTCCCCCCATGTGTCTGCTTCCTTTTTTATTCTGGGTATGTTCATGTGTCTGTAAAGAAAGCTTTTCAATTTCAAGTCATCAAAGTCATCTCTTTTATCTTTTGTATTTGCCTCTATCTCTTGTTTGGGTAAGAATATATCTCCCACACATATCTGCTAGAGGCGGATGATTGATTCTCTTATAGCTTTTTGTAGTATAATCTTTAATATTGGGCTGCATATCCACTTCAGGGCAGCTAGGTGACACAGTGCTGGGCCTGGAGTCAAGAAGATCTGAATTCAAATCTGGCCTCAGACACTTACTAGCTGTGTTACCCTGGTCAAGTCATTTAACATTTTTGCCTTAGCTTCCTTGTCTATAAAATGAGCTGGAGAAGGAAATGGCAAACCGCTCCAGTATCTTTTCTAAGAAAACCCTAAATGGGGTCACGGAGAGTCAGACCGAACCCAAACCATGGAATAACAATATCCATTTAGTCTACACATCCTCTTTACTGCAGTCTTTTTCCTTTATTCATTGTGGTAGAAATTCAAGCCTTGACCACTCCTCATTGTAGTACTTCCACATTTTTTGCCTCTTACAAGATGGCAATTCTGTCTACTTACAGGAAGAAGAGAAAGGGAGATTGTCTTTCCTCCTGGAGGAAACAGTCCCCAGTGATCCTTGATTTAAAATGCCGTTGAGATTTGGGTCACATCCAGCAGGTATCCACCTCAGATGTGCTTTAACCCCTTGTGTAAAGATGGCTACACAGGAAATCCCTCTTGTCTTTGACTCTATTGAAATCCCCTATGGCAAGTGGTGAGTCTTTTTTCCCTAGTTAATACATTTCTTGATTTTTAATAACAAGTCACTGAACAAAATTATGTTTGAGTTTTTCAAGGAATCCAGGAGGAACTTGATGTGTATGCTAGTGGGACTAAGTTGGAAGAGAGCCTTCACGGGCAAGTTTTGCCTAATGAAATTAAAAAATTAAATTAGTCAGAAAATAATATCCACACTCATGTCTCATGTTTCAGTCAAGCATTTAGAGGCGTGTTGTGAAATGTAATTCATTGAAGCTTGCCTACTCCCTTTTCATAGTTTTAACAAGGGTGCCTTCAAAAAGTATGAAGATCATCTCGTAATTTTTTTTGGAGGGGGGAAAGGCAGGGCGATTGGGGTTAAGTGACTTACCCAAGGTCACAAGCTAGTAAATGTGTCAAGTGTCTGAGGTCAAATTTGAACTCAGGTCCTCCTGACTCCAGGGCTGGTGCTCTATTCACTACACCACCTAGCTGCCCCCTCAAAATGTTTTAAAATGAGAAAATAAATATATGAGTCAGTAGTTGATGGTTTCGGTTTTTAGTTATCTTTTAATAATTATAAAATCTGTCACAAGAAAAAAATTTAGAATGAAGGTAATCATTATTGTTGTATTTCAATACACAAAAAAAAGAACAAAAAGGAACAAAGCCATGAACTGTTAAAGTTTGTTTTTTTAAAGTACACACTGACACGATCACCAAGATGGCCCAATAGTCATTTTCCCAGATCACTTGAACTCTTTAACTTTCCAAAATAAAGAAAAAAAAGTCCAAAAGGAATTATACATCAGATGTTGAATAATTATGGTTAAATTCACAGAACAAAGAAGAAAAGGTAAAATTCTGATGAATTGACACTGGAGAATGTTAATCCCTGTAGTCTCACTCCCCTTCCCTTATCAACCTCCCAGGAAGGGCCTAAATAGACTATGTTTTGCCTGGATCCTTTCCTGGAATCCTCCTTTCCTACAGAGACTCTGTTAACATACCTCAACCCCTCACTACACTCACATTTCAATGAGTGGTGAATGCTGACTTTTCCTATCCACATGGAGAGGAGAAGGGAGAGCTGACAAGGCATGATCTGAGTAAGACCTGGGTCTTGGTTAGGGATCATCAAAGCTCTGGAGACTTACTGATATGAGTCCTCCCCTCGCCCCATCTCCACAAAGAGCAGCAGACACTGACCTAGCTAGTGAAGGAGAGAGGAAGAGAGCCAAGGGGGGAATTGAGGGGAGAGGGAAAGTACACGGCTGAACTTGGTCTGAAGAAAAGGGGATTCAGAACTGAGTTCATCCTCCTTCTACCGAGAGACTACTGCTCTACCTTCCTTCACTCACGCTCACTCTCTTCTGTTCTCCAACACCCCTCCTACCTTTATCCTTTTGTTGTTTGATTCTTTGGAGACCCCGTTTGGAGTTTTCTTGGCAAAGATACTGGAGTGGTTTGCTCTTTCCTTCTACATCTTGTTTTACAGAGGTGGAAACTGAAATAAAAAGGGTTAAGTGACTTGACCAGAGTCATACAGCTTGTAGATGTCTGAGGTTAGGTTTGGACTTGGATCTTCCTCCTTCCAGCTGCCGCTGCTGCCCCTGAAGCTGGGACCAGAATGCTCTCCTCTCTCACCCAGGTCCCACAGATCTTTCCTACTAGCCTTATAAGCTGACTTTGGTGTTTGTGGGGTGAGAAGTCTGGAAGCTGTCACAGCTGCCAGTGATTCTGTGCCCTGAACCCTGCTCTGGCTTTGCTGTTGGCCCAGTCTTCGTGGCAGGGCCCGCACTAAACTGTTCTCTCTCTCCACCTGGTGCAACAGACCTTTTCCTACTAACCTTCCAAGTTGTCTTTGGCGTTTGTGGGTTGAAAAGTCTGAAAACTGCCACAGGTGCCAGTGAGTCAGTCCCCTGAGGCCTGCTCCGCCCTTGCCTATGCTGGCACCATCCACATGGCACTGTGCCCTTCTCTCAGACTGGCGCAATAGACCTTTCTGGTCAACCTTCCAGGTTGTCTTGAGCTGGAAACTTGTTTCACTCGGTCGTTTTGTGGGTTCTGCTGCTCTAGAATTTGTTTGGAGTCCTTTTTTTTTACAGGTGTTTGGAGGGGTTGGGAAGCAAGTCCCTGCTCTTCCTCCACCATCTTGGCTCTGCCTCAACAGTAGAGGAAAGTCTTGCAGAAGAGAAACAAAAGGGTACAAAGAAATCTATATAAGCTGAAACAACTGGTCCTCGGTTGCCCCGCTTTAAAGCTTCTTGACCCTTACACCTTGCTCTCTGGGATACTTGCAAGTTTACAAACTTGCTTTCCTTTGTAAGTAGTTTCATTTACCACTTTTTCTGGCTCCCACTGAGACTCGGTTTGCTGCTTATGACACAAGCCTAAGAATCCTGCAGCTGGAATACTCCTCTATCACTCAGTAACGTCTCCTCCTTTGAGGCTGACTGAGATCATATCTACCACCCAATCAAAAACTCTAGTCACTTGTGTCCACTAACTTCTAGAGCACTTCCCATCTTTCCTCAGTGAGTTTGGTGCTTGACTCACAAATTTTCTCTCCTTGACACCTCCTACCCTCGTAATTAGGAACTCTAGTAGACATTTGATACTCCCTCAAACACCGCTGATCCAGTTCCTTGGCGTACTCATTTCACTTGACGTGACCCTCTATCACTCCTCTGTCCTCTGCACTAAGATGGATCTTGGCATCCCTCATAAGGGCACCATTTCAACGTCGTTGTCCATCCTTCATTTTTAAAGAGGACTGGTGACATTCCAGGGTTATGTCTTGGTTTGGGTGGGAATTAGATTTAAGTGAGGCAAAGCTGTAAAAAGTCATCAGCCTCCCTGATGTCATTCCAGAATCACTGAAGTCCAGTGGCAAGAGAAAAGTCAAGGTGACTGGTGATGGCCCAGCTTGCAAGTGGATGTTTGATGAAGCTCTAACTGCCTTGGAATACATCGTTCTCTTCCACCCAGTCTGTTGGGGGATACCGTCGCGTGCTTGGGGTAGACATCCTCACTCACCTGTGGATTTGAGGCCTCTCAGTTACCCTCAACCTAATCTAGCCCATCTGCCCAGACAGTTTTACCCAAAGGTGGTCACTGTCCATACCATAGCTTCTTGGAGCTGCAGGAGAGTGTAAGGGGACAGTTGACAAAATCAGTGAATGAGTAGCTGTGCTGCCGGCTATCTGACCCTGGGCAAGTGACTTTAAGTGCCTCAGTTTGCTCAGTTTTAAAATAATAGCACCTCCCTCCCAGGACTGTTGTGAGAATCAGATCAGATAAGATTTTGAAGAACTTAGCTTTACTGTTGGTTTCTCTGCTTATGCCCAAGGTCTTTCACTGAGTTTTCTTCCTCCTGACATTGTTAATCACATCCGTCTTTTCCCCTTATGTTCCCTTATTGCCCACTTTCTTACTCTTTCTTTTGCAGTTGTAGGCTCTCTAGGGGTTGGAATTCAAAACTGTTTCATGCTCCTCTCTTGAAGGTGAATTCATGTTTTGCTGGCCTCTGTCACTGCCCCTAGTGACTTCTGAAGTTGCCAGTCCTCTTTGCTTCAGATAAGCCTGGTATATCCACATGCATGAACACACACACACACACACACACACACACACACACACACACACACACTCTAGTGTATTGCTACCATTTCCTTCTCTTTCTCCATCTTCTGTCTGAGGATCATTGCCATGTAGAGCACTGAAAAAATAATCTTCTTCCATTTGGTTTTCTGGGGGTATTGAGTGAGGTTTGGAGAATACACAGAAATGTAATTATTTTCCTGAGCCCATAGACTGACTTCTGTAGCCCTTCCCAAATGTTAATGACTAGTGGGACAGGGAGGTCTGAGGGTACAGATTAGAGGTTTGGCCTTCTTTCATGTCAGGTTAAGTTTTTACTTCCTTGGGGCTCTTGGTGTTGTTGATTATAGGGATAGCTAAAATTGTTTTCTCTCTGTATATAATTCCTATTTTGAAGAGGCTTCGATTCATGAGCTAAGAAAGTGTCTAGTCCTTCATCTTGTTGTTTGCCCTGGATCTCTGCTTCCTTTGCTTATGAAGCGCATCATGGAGCTCTGAAAAACCTAAAAGACTTCAGGGTGCTGATGTTTGAAGTCTCATTGTTTCCTTTCTGGCCAGAGCTTTGTAAAACCTTTGTACCCATTTTGGGTCTGGGTAACACAATTGTAGATTTGTCTCTTTTTGGAGCTTCCGTTGGTTTCCACTGGGTAGATCCTGCCCTTAATGCCTGAAGATCTCTCTTTGTCTCCTTTTGCTGACTTGGTCTCAGAAACATAATTCACTGTGATTTCTCTTTGGATTTCCTAACCATGACTTCATCTAGTGTCTCTTTCTAAGTCTTTGTTGTATTAGTTGTTGGGGAGAGATGGGCTGTCCTGCTTCCTCCTATTTTGCCCTGTTTGTTCACATCTCATTGAAACACTTTTTTAAAAATTCACAAAAGAGAAGTGAAGGAAGCATAGACAGGCAGGACTGTTTTGAAATGAACATGTAGTATTTGTTATATCCTTTTAAAAAAGCAAGCAATGTGGAATGGAAATCCATGGTTTCATGTTCTCCTAAGTATATAGAAATGCTCTTAAAAAAAAGTTTTTAAAAAAGACATACATGTAAAATGCCTACCACTGATAACATAAAACCTTCCCCTAAAGATTTGTCTCCTCCCTTCATGTTTTCCCTGTCTCCTCCCCAGCCCTGTAAAGCAGGTTAATCTGGTGTGTGTTAATGTCAAACGCACTCTGGAGCCTTGCCAAAAGTATTTCTTTGGATAAGCAATTGTATTCATGTTTCACTTTGTAGACTGTTGGGTAAATTGAAAAGGGGGAGAAAGTTCATGTTTTAGATCTGCATTATTTTATTTCATTTTTTTTCTCAGTAATGAGGAAATACAGCCTCTTTACCTTCAGTTTCCTTGGCAAAAATGTTTATTTTCTTTATTTTTATTTAAAATCTTTTGAAAACATACTCTTCATTGTCTTTTAAAGACACTTTGGAAGTAGATTAACATCTTGTTTCTTACACCCAGTGGAGAAGAGTTTTAATCTCTCCTTTAGATTAGTTCACAGCTGGGTCTTATGTTTTGTTTTTCTCCTAGCCTAGCTTCCTGGTTTCCCTAACATGTCATGTTAATGACACTCCTCCTCTGGTTTTTTACCACAACACACCTTAATCCTGGAAGCCTGGAAGGGTAGCTATGAGAAATAGCTGCATAGCAATTGAGCTATCCATTACTCTGTGAGTGAGTGAGTGTGTGTGTGTGTGTGTGTGTGTGTGTGTGTGTGTGTTTGAAAATATCTCAACACCTAAAAATGGATGCTAATCTTCCTTGTTTGGGGCAGCACATCCTACAGCAAAGTAAGACCAGCAATGTTTTTCTAGCTTTTAGCATATTCTTGGGGATTCCTGACATGGCCAGTTGCCAAACAGCAAACGCTGTTTGATGATCCGGCTTATAAAAATATTCTGTCTGTTATGTTGTCTTTGACTGTTTCCAGTTTTCATTATAAGATAAAAGTAGTTTGAATATAAAACAGGAAGACGACAGTAAAGGGCCAAGCCCCCTTCTCTGATAAAAATCAGTAAGAAAACATTTTTGGGGGAAAGTGTGCTTTTGAGAAGTTTAAGTAGTTATCAAATCAAATGAGCACTTTCCACCATAAGGCGATCTCTTTGGGAGGCGATTCCTGGTGTCATTCAGTCTTCACGGTCCATGCCTTGCCAATGCAGTTTGTAGACTCGATTCAGCGCTGAATGAACGGCCTCTCCCAAGAAGGGTGGCTCCCTTTTCTCACACTCACTAATTCATTTTTAAAAACTTAATTATGGGATGCTATTTACAATAAACGAGATTGGTAAGTTTCAGGTTTCCCCCTTCAAGTTTCAGATGTCCACTAAGAGAGAGATTTGGAGAAATACCAAAGGTATTTAATGTACAAATATGAATCATGTATAGGTCAAGTAATTTATGCCACTCACAAAAAAGGAATGCTCAGTCCATATTAACAGAATTAGAAAAGAATTCAGTAATTCCTCTTTTAACTACGGTTAATAATCAGTTGGGAGGCTAATATTTGGGCCTCTTCAGAACAAGAAGAACTGCTAATCAGGGGCTTCATATTTGCCCTCAGCACTGTGCCCTCCATCCACTTCCAGCACTTGACTGATAGTTTAAACCCACTCTCCTGTTCATGGTTGTCCTCTTTGATGAAGAATATTCACTTGCCTCCACCTTGCTATCACAGAGAACAACAGAGCTGATCCATAGGCAAGCCCTCCAGGACTTTTGCACCTTGTAGAACTCTCTGTGTTGCTTCCTACCCTAGACACACACACCACAAACAGCAGAGAATCAGAGCTGGTTATGTACTCAGGGCCAGACGGAGGCTGGGTGGGAGAAAGGGCAGTCACCCCATCCCACCCAACAATCAGACATGATTTAAACCAGACCACATACTTTACAACTGGAATGGCAGAGACAGGCAGGAGCCGCTGGTAGCTGCTTTTATAAACTCACTGAGTCCTTCAGCTTTTCTGACCCACCAGTTAAGTAGGGGATTCTGTGTCATCTCTCATTTCAAGCTTCCATAAGCAATTGTCAAGTCAATACCGTTATAAGAACCTGTGACACATTGTGCTAAGCATTGGAAATACAAAGAGATGCAAAAAAAAAAAATCCTCCTCCTAAGGAACTTAGAGCCTAAGAGCTTTTAAAAAGACTCCCATAGTTCCTATATGGTCATACAGAAGCAGGCAGAAAAACACATGTACCTCTCTATAGCTCATGTTACACAATAATGATGGTCTTTCTAATTGCCCAGACAAACCCAGGAACTATATGACCCCAGTAACAAAACAGTTTTCACAGAAACAACGTCAAATCTAAATAATTGGAGAAATATTAATTGTTCTTGGGTTAACTGAGCTAATATAATAAAAATGACAATTTTATCTAAATTTATGTATTCAGTGTCATATCAATCAAACTAGCAAAAAAACATTTGATAAAGCTAGAAAAAATCATAACAGAACACATCTGGAAGAACAAAAGGTCAAGAACATCAAGGAATTCATTTTTTTAAATGAAGGAAGGTGACCTAGTGGTACCAGATCTCAAATTGTTTGACAAAGTGATAATCATCCAGACAGTCTGGTACTGGCTAAGAAATAGAATGGGGGATCAGTGGAGTAGATCAGGTATACAATACACTGTGGTAAATGTCCATAATAATCTAATGTTTGATCAATGCAAATATCCAAGCTTTGGAGACAAGAATTCAATACTTGACAGAAATTGCTGGGAAAACTAGAATGCAGTTTGGCAGAAACTTGGCATACACCAACATCTCACACTATATTCCGAGATGAGATTGAAATGGGTACGTGATGTAGACATCAAAGGTGATACCATAAGCAAATTACAGGAGCATGGAATAGTTTACCTGTCAGATCTATGGATAAGGGAAGAATTCATAACCATGCAAGAGATAGGGAGCATTACTTGATGTAAAATTTTTATTACATTAAATTGAAAAGAGTTTGTAAGAACAAAACCACTGCAGCTAAGATTAGAAGGAAAACAGAGAACTGGGGAAATTTTTTTTTTTTTTTACAAATTTCTCTGCTAAAGACCTGATTTCTCAAATATATAGGGAACTGAGTCAAATCTATAAGAATATGAGTCATTTCTCAATTGATACATGATAAAAGATATACACAGGCAATTTTTAGAAGAAATCAAAGCTATAGTCTTATGAAAAATGCTCTAACTCATTATTGATTGGAGAAAAGCAAATTAAAGCAACTCTTAGGTATCACCTCATACCTATTAGGTTGGCTAATATGACAGAAAAGGAAAATTACAACTATTGAAGGGGATGTGGAAAAATTGGGACACTAATGCATTGTTGATGGCATTGTGAACTGAGCCGGTTTTTCTGGAGAGCCATTTGGAACTATACCCAGAGGTCTATAAACTGCATACCCTTTGATCCAGCAATATCACTAGTAAGTCTGTATCCCAAAGAGATTTTTTTTAAAAAAGGAAAAAAGACCTACATGCACAAAAATATTCATAGCAGCTCTTTTTGTGGTAGTAAGGAATTAGAAATTGAAAGGATGCACTTCAATTAGGGAATGGCAGAAGAAGTTATAGTATGTGATTGTGATGGACTACTATTGTACTTTAAGAAATTGGGATGCTTTCAGAAAAACTTGGGAAGATATATATGAACTGATACAAAGTGAAGTGAGCAGAACCAGAAGAACATTGTGTATAGTAATAGTGATATTGTATAATGATCAGCCATGAGAGACTTAGCTACTCTGACCAATAAAATCATCCGAGACAATTCCAAAAGACTCATGATGAAAAATTCTGTTTATCCTCCAGAGAAAGAACTGATGGACTCTGAGTGCAGATTGAAGCATATTTTTTTTATTTTAATTTTCTGGGGGTTTTTATCTGCATTTTTTTTTGCAACGTGGCTAATATGGGAATATGTCTTGTATGACTGCATATGTATAATCTATATCAAATTGCTTGCTTTCTCAAGGCAGAGGGAAAGGTGGAAGTGACAGACAGAATTTGGAGCTCAAAATTCTTTTTAAAAAGAATGTTAAAGTGTGTTATTACATATAATTGGAAAAATTAAATATAATTTTTTTCCAAAAAGATGCTCTTTCATTTTTTAGTTTTTAGTTTTTTCTTTCTTTAAACTTCACCAAGATTTTTCTTAGTATCCCTTTCTTCCTCTCCCTTCGCTCTTGAAGGCCTATCCCACATAAACATTTTTAAAGGAAAAGAGAAAAAAATCCAGCAAAACAAATCGATAGGTTTTTTTTTTTAAAAGTCTGAAAATACAAGTAGAGTTCCGTACTTACGGACTTCCCACCTCTGCGAAGGGATAAGGTAGCAGTGTCTTCTCATACCCTTTCTTTTATGTCATACCTATTCTTTGTATTTTTTATTTTTACATTTGCCTTTGACTTTTTTACTTCTTCACTGATTTTTTTAATACTCATGTCAGTTGTTGATACAACTTTAAGAGTAAGAGCGTATCACGTGAGGTTCTATTTTTTTTTTTTACCCCTATATCCTCTGTATGTCCACATAGTTGTGTCTGAAGGTGGCTCTTCAGGAGGCCAGAATGGACATCTCTAGCATCTCCTTTGACTCTTGCTAAGAAGGTTTGGACTTGAGGCTGTTTTCTCTGTTCTCCTCTGAAAGAGGGAGTACTGGGATAGAATTATATCGATCTGATCCCTTAAATATTAGCCATCTAGGTGAAGTGGTTTTTAGATTCAAACTAATTCTTGATGAGTATTCATTAATGGGGAAAGGGCGGCCACAGGTTTATAACCAAGACCACAGTGAACATACATATGCAATAGCAAAGAAATCCATCCAATCCAAGTCACTAGCAAAACAGAAATCAGGAAAAGAAAACGTATGTGTGTGTATCTACACCGGATAATACAGAAGGAAGGGGCACTCCCCATTAGAAACGAGATCAGCTCAGCTCAATTCACAAAAGAGTGAATTCCAAACCTCAGCAAGAGGAAAATGTCCTGAAGTCCCTGGTTTATCTAATTGTAGATAGGAACATGAATACAGATAGCCAGTCTCCCTCCATGTTGGCCTCTCTCCTCAGAGTCTTTCTCTCCCTTTAGCAATTTGAAAAGAGGTTGGCATTGTCCATCTTCTTTCTCAAAACTAGAAGTCAGAAGAAATTCAGAACTTTCTTCTCTCCTTCTTGCCAAATCTGCCCTTCCCCACAATCTGGGGGTATTGATCTCTCAATCAGTTAGTTAGTCAATGAACATTTATTAAGTGCCAGGCATTACTCTAAATACTGAGGATACATAAAGAAAAAAGACAGTCCCTTCTCCCAAGTAGAATACAAGCAAACAAATACACACAAGATGAATGTTGTTAATCCTTTGTGTTTGAAGAGGACTAATGGTGTTACAGGTGATGTCTTGACTTGAATTTAAGTGAGGCAGAGTAGCACAAAGCTGTCAGCATCACTCTCTCTTCCAGAGTCATTGTTGTCCACGGCAGGACAAAAGACAAGATGACCCGTGATGGCCCAGCTTACAGTGGTTCTTGGTCTCTCTGATGTCTGACCAAACTCTTAAGTGTCCCAGCCCCCGCCCCCGCCCCAAGGCTGCTTCAGCCACCTTCACCACCATTGGAACAAATGGTTCTCATCCACCCGTTCTTATGGGGGACGTCTTGACATGCTTGGGGATAGACATTCTCCTAATTCACCAATGAGTTTGAGGCCTGCTGGTTATTCTCAACCCGGTTTAGCCCATCTGCCCAGACAGTTTTACTAGGGTGTGGCTGCTACACACAGTATAATTTCCTGGAGCCACAGGTGAGAGTTGGTTGACAGGTGGACACCAAAGGTAGATGAGTAGTCCTTAAAAGGGCATAGCACCAGAGTGTTCATTCTCCCTAAATACCCCATACACTTCTACATTATAAATAGGAAATGGTCAAAGGGGTTGGGAAAGGCTTCGTGTTAAAAATGACGTCTTAGTTGGGACTTAAAGAAAGCTATGAGTTGGAATTGAGTAGGGGGAGAATTCCAGGCAAGGGGGACAGCTGAAGAAAATGTCTCAAGCCAAGAGATGGGAGTGTTTGATATGTGGAACACCAAGAAGGTTAGTGTTACTGGACAAAAGAATGTATATCAGAGAGTAAGGTATAAGATGACTGGATAAGTAGGAATGGGCTATGTTATGAAGGGATTTGAACACCAAACAGAGGCAAGGGAGTGACAAGTTTGGACCTGAACTTCAGGAAAATCCCTTAGGTGGCTGAATGGAGAATGGATTGGAATAGAGACAGACTAGAAGCAAGCAGAGTCAATGCATGCTATTGTAGTAGTTCAGGCATGTGGTGATGTGGGCCTGCACCAGAGTATTCACAGTGTCAGAGAAAAAAAAGAAGGGTATATTTAAGAGATGTTGCAAAGGTGAAATCAATGGACCTTCCCAACAGATTGGATACAAGAGGTAAGGAGGTCAAGGATGATACCTAGGTTTTGAGCCTGAGGGACTAATAGAATGTAGTTACTTTTGATAGGAATAGGAAATATAGGAGGGCTTAGGAGAAAAGACAATGAGTTCAGTTTTAGACATATTGAATTTAAGAGTTTAGATATCTGCCTGGCAAGATGTCTACATCCGGTGCAGGATGTCCGAAAAGCAGTTGGAGATAGGAGATTGAAAGTCAGCAGAGAGTTTAGAGCAAGATAGGTATATTTGAGAATGATTAGTGCAGAGATGATAACTGAATATTTGGGAGCTGATAGACAGAAATGTGGGACCCCTATAGTTAGAGAATGTGGTCTGGAAAAGGATCCAGCAAAGGGAAAGGAGCGTTTGGATGGGTAAGAGGAGAACCAGGAGAGAGTGGTGTCCCAAAGACCTCGAAAGAAGAGGGTATCGAGGAGAAGAGGGTGATCAGTGGTGTCAGTGGCTACAGAGAGGTTGAAGAGAATAAGGGTTGAGAAGAGGCCGCTGGATTAGCCAATTAAGAGGTTGCTGGTACCTCTGGAGGAAGCAGTTTTGTTGGAATGATGAGATCAGAAGCTGAATGGTTAGGAGTTAAGAAGAGAGAGAAATGAGAGAAAGTAGATGGCCTTTTCAAAGAGTTTAACCACAAAGGACACAAGCCATGTAGAATGATAATTAGCAGATGTGGAGTGATCATGTGAGGGTTGTTTGTTTGTTTTTTCAGAATGGGGGAGAAAAGGGCATGTTGTATGGAGTATGGAAGCAGCTAGTAGACTGGGGAGATTAAAAATGATTAATGGAGGGGGCCTCGGTATTTCCTCCCTCTTTCTTATTCTTGCCATCGGATTAGCTTTTTGGTGCCTCTGCAGAATGCGCCGTTGCCAAGATGGCTATATGCTTCTAACTCAGAAGGCCATTATGGCCGTAGAGGCGGGTGCAG
>JAQQSW010004304.1:0-14471 GCA_028646575.1 Pseudocheirus occidentalis
GGAAGGAAGGAAGGAAGGAAGGAAGGAAGGAAGGAAGGAAGGAAGGAAGGAAGGAAGGAGGGAGTTAATTGTGTTTCCCAACTGGAACTAGCCAGTTGAGTCCCCAGTGAAGCAGCTAAGCCTCATTTCATCATTGTTTGGTTCTGGTAGCTCAGAGTGAGAGTAAATAGTATTTGTTTCTGTTTTGGCCAGAAACCCTTAGGTTCTTCCCTTCCTGCATGGATTTTTTTTAACTAAGTAAAAGAGGTCATTCTTTTTCTGATTTCTTCTTCGATCTTAATCACTGAACGACTGTGGTGTCAGTCAGAGACCTGGGAAAGAACTTAGCTTAAAAAGACCAAGGTTCCCCCCTGCATCCAAGGCCATCTGCTGTCATCCTGATTTGTATCTTCCCAGTAGACCCAGATGGCTCTGGAGATGAGAGTGAGGCTGAAGACTTTGCACATCCCTCCCCCACATAAAAACCAATTCACTTCCATGTAATGGTAACACCTTCCTGATGTCATGGTCCTTTTGGAAAATGAAGGGCAAATGACAACAGCAACTGCTATCAAATAGAATGAGTCTAGATAAGTTCAGATAGGTAAATTACCATATTAGTAATCAAAGAAAGAAACTGTGTGAATTCAACTATTCCTGAAGAATATTTATTAATTTGAAGGACTCTGTTCTATACAAGTAAAAGAGGAATCCACACCTATCTTGATTACAGTTTTTTGAATCACTAATATATTCTTTCTCCTTTTATTTTTATTAATTGAATCATAGATTTGGACCTGGAAGGTGTCACAGAAACTATATCATAAAATTGTTGTTCTCGAAATCAGAGGCAATTCAGAAAGCAGGTAGAACAATACTGTCCTTTGCCAGATGAGAAAATTGTGACCCAGAAGGTTGAGTGATTTGTACCACAGTGGAAGTAAGAAACAGAGACAGTATTGGAACTCAGGTCCTCTGACTCCAAAGTCATCCTTATTTCTACCTCACCATATATTTCTATCACTTTCAATTAGTAGAAATGGTATTATGTAGTGGCTAGAGTTCTGGGCTTGAAGTCAGGAAGATCTAAATTCCAACTTTGCCCCTAATATTTGCTAGTTGCTTGACACGAAGCAAATCACTTAAACTCTGTAATTCTCAAACAATTCCCTACAAATTCCATATTAAAGCATAGACAGGTTTCAATCAATGGAAGGGTTACCCATATCGATTGAGCCAGATACTTTTATAAAGTCTAGAGCCCTGTTGACAAAGCACCCTTGGGAAGTGACCTTCCAAAACTTGGAACTCAGTGTCTGTCATTTCTAGAAACATCAGTGCAAAATTAAAGAGCAACATACTTTGAATAGCACATCTCTCTCGCTTGAGAAATTCCACGGAAATTGTATCTATTCCACATGCTTGGATCTATCACCAAATTATTCAGAAGTCAAGCTAATACTTAAAACTGTGAAATTACTTCTGGCGAAATGAGCTGAATGGGTAAATAAGGGATTAAACTGATGTGCTGCAGAGAGGAACACAACATTTCTACAACATTATCAAGCCTTGTACAGAGTGGAAGAAAATTAAATGTCAGAATTGAAAGCATCAGAGAGATAACTGAGTTGAACCCCTTTCTCTTACATATGAAGAAATAGAGGCAAAGAGAGGTGGCTGGTCTTGTGCATGGTCACATAGGGTCAAAGACTGAGAGCCGGCAGGATCTTTAGATTTCACTGAGTCCAGTTTTACATATGAGTAAACTGAGGCCCAAGGAGATGGATTAACTTGCTGGGGGTTGCACAAGTAGTAAACATCTGAGGTGAAATTTGAACCACATCTTCCTGATTGCAAGTTTCATGATTTATCACTTTATAACTGGAAGAAAACTAAACCAGACCAAACTAAGTCAAAGATAGAGTGACTTGCCTCTCATCACAAAGGATCAAAGATCCATGTTTGAAAGGGACTTTAGTGATTATCTTGTCTAACATCTTCATTCTGCATAAGAGAAAGCTGAAGCCCAGAGTGGAAAAGTCAGTTGGCACAGAGCCCCAATGATTATTAACACTCCTATTGTTTGATTCTTATCCTGTTTCTTATTCTACTCTATTCATCTTAGAAATCAGAAACAAGAATACAATCTATTCAGTCTTGCATCCATTTAAATCTCTAGGGGTGGTCACCCCTCAAATGGCACTCAAGCCTGTTGATATTATAAATGGTCAGAGCCACGACCCTGTTAAATAAATAAATGAAACATTTTAGACTCCAGGATGCTTAGAACAGCAGCACTTCTGATCACAGCTAAAAATAATCTGCCTTAGAAGTGCTGGATGAGAACCAGCAGACAGGGGGGAAATATAGAAATAATCACTCATAGTTAGGTCATAGGAGGCAGGCTATCTGCAGGTAATGAATTCTTGTCATTTCAATGATTATTTTAAAACATTCCAAAAACAAACCCAGCTCTTCTACTCGCTAACTTCAAAGTGGTTTGGTAGCAACCATTCTCAAAAGAAAGAGATCACTGTTCTATGTGTGTGGAACAGTGAGAAGAGCACTGGAATCAGAAAACCTGGGTTCAAAACTCATGTGACCTTGGTCAAGTTATGTAAGCTCTTTGGGTCTCATTTATGTAATTTTTTAAAAAGGAGGTTGGACTAAATGGCCCCTATGATTTTATCTGGTTCTAAATTGGTGGTCCTGTGAGGTTCCCTCCTTAGGAAGTGATTGTACTCCTTAGACAACTGAAATCCTTTAAATAAGGAGAGAGAAATTGTGAAACTATCCTTTGGAAATTCCTTGAGGCATCCCCTTACTTGTCATTTTACTGTGTTGACCAAGTGACAGTTTGGATAGTTTGTGGTTAGATTGCATCCATTCTAGAAACACTAACCATTTAAATATCCAAATGTATGGGTGAGCTCATCTTTTGAGAGTACTCTCCAACGATTCACTCCAAGCTTCTACTTCTGACTTTCTGGACTTTGTCACTAATCCTTAGCCACAGTTTCATCCTGGAACTTCCTTCAATATCTAGGGCTTTCTCATCTTGGAACATTCCTCTGACAGGGCAACTCTCTTCTCCCATTGGTTAGTTCCTCCCATGACTTCTATTATGGAGTGTATTTCCAATGTCCAAACTGTATTCCTCTCTTGGCTCTGCCTCTGACTTTCTGGACTTTGATACTGTTTCACCACAAAGGAACCCCCTCTGTTTTTTCAGGTATGTTTGATGCTTTTTTCTCTCTTCCATTAGAATGTAACCTCCTTGAGAAGAGGGAATACTTTAGCACAGTCCTTGGAACACTTAATAAATGGTTGTTGTCTTGATTTGCCTTGATGGAGACTGTTATGACCAACTTGGTCCAATATATTGATTACCCTCCTTACTTTCTGACACTTGCTCTACAGATGAAGTACTACAGGTTTCTATCAGACATCCAAAGCTCTTGCCACATAATCCATCCACCTTCTAGTCATATTATATAATTTTGGACATTATTCTTTATTCCTGTTCTTTATCAGAGTACCTTGTTGGCTCTCTGTCTCTGACTGTTTTGAAAACTCTCAATATACTCACATATGTGTGGATGCATATACATACTATTTTTTTTTATTCTTCACAGTTTCTATCCATTGTTCTTAGCCTTATTCTTTTCAGCTAAGAGGAACATGTCTAATTGTTCTTCCATGTGACAGTCACCAAATCTTGGAACATGGCAACTGTATCTGCCATTCCTCAGCCCCAGACTTTTCTTCTTTAAACTAAATGTTCTTCCTGACTTCAACTGTTTTTCATTTAGCATAACCTTGAGATCTTTGATCATTCTTATCTTTTATCTATGTACGCTGATCATCTGGTCAGTCCACTTCCTAAAAGGGGTTTCCAGAAGTGAACAAAATACTCAAGATGTGGTCTTTGGGGGGTGGAGTCAAGATGGCAGTGAAGAAGCATCAAGACTATGCAGCTCTCCTCATAACCACCTCAAATACCTGTAAAATATGTCTCTAAACAAACTTTAAAGCTCCAGTACTCACAAAATGACAGTGTGGCAGAGCTCCCTCTGAAGGCACCCCTGCAGGCATATGGGATGGGGTTCATTGTAGTGTGATGGGAACCCAGATCAGCACCTCACAAACCTGTGACTGGAGCCCTAGGACCACCAGAACAAGACTCGGCTGGAGCGTGAATCAATCACAGCTGTGGTGTTTTTCAAACTTACCAATCCATAAGAAATAAGGACTAAGTGAAAATTCAATGGAACTCTGACAAATTTGGGGGAGAGGGTCTGGCCAACTGCCCTAGGGCTAGGCCTTGCAGCTGCCTCAACATGGCTGCTTCAGAGCTCCTGGCCTTCATATTGCAGGGGGCCAAGCAATCATTCAGAGGCCAAGTGCTCTTGCCTTGAGCTGCGTGGATCAGATCTCGGTCTTGGGTGGTGGTCCTGAGGTGCATGTGCAGTGAGTCAAAGCTAGTGGAGGCTGGAGAGATGGCGGCCTCCTAATAGCTCTGGCAGCTGCAAAAACCCCAGTGATTTGGGACAGAACTCTCCCCTCTGAAAGCAAAGTTTGCTGAACCTAAAAGTCAAGTAATTGACTGGCAACATGAGCAGGTAAAGGAAGCAAAGCAAACTTAGCATTCAACTTTAGATTCCTTTTCTGGGGACAAAAAGGATCAAAGCATAGAATGGCAAGAACACAGCACAGTCAGAACTCCCACACCAAAATCTTGCAGGAAAAAAGTATACTATTTACAAGCCATAGAGCAGCTTAAGAAGGATTTTGAAAACCAAATAAAAGAAGTAGAGGAAAAATTGGGAAGAGAAATAAGAATGGTGCAAGAAAATCATGATAAGAGAGTCAACCTGACTGAAGAAAATAATACCTTAAAAAATAGACTAACTCAAATGGCAAAAGAGGCCCAAAAAGCCAGTGAGGAAAAGAATGACTTCAAAAGTAAAATTTGTCAGATGGAAAAATAATCTCAAAAGCTTTCTGAAGAGAATAATTCCTTCAGAAATACAGTAGAGCAAATGGAATCTAATGACTTTATGAGAAATCAAGATACTACTAAACAGATCCAAACAAATCAAAACATAGAAGGCAACATGAAATATCTCCTTGAAAAAAAAACACTGACCTGGGAAATAGATCCAGGAGAGACAATTTCAAAAGTATTGGACTGCCTGGAAGCCATGATCAAAAAAGATTCTAGAAATCATCCTTCAAGAAATTCTCAAGGAAAATTGCACTGATATTTTAGAATCAGAGGGCAAAATAGAACTTGAAAAAATTCACCAATCACTTCTTGAAAAAGATCCCCAAAAGAAAACTCCTAGGAATGTTATAGCTAGGTTCTTGAATCCCCAGATCAAGGAGAAAATATTACAGGCTGCCAGGAAGAAACAATTTGAATACTGTGGAAACACAATCAGGATAACCCAGACTCTAGCAATTTCTGCATTAAGGGATCAAAGGGCCTGGAATATGATAGTCCAGAGATCAAGGGAGCTAGGATTAAAATCAACAATCACCTACCCAGCAAAACTGAGTATAATGTTCCAGGGGAAAATATGGTCATTCAATGAGGTGGTGGACTTCCAAGCATTCTTGTAGAAAAAGAAACAGAACTGAATAGAAAATGTGACATTCAAATACAAGAAGCATGAGAAGGTCAATATGGAAAAGAATTCATAAGGAACTTATCAAAGTTGAACTATTTACATGCCAGCATGGAAGAACAATAATTATAACTTATGAAACTTTTCTCAGTATGAGGATAGTTGAAGGGAATATATATAGATGATAGATAAGATATGTATGTGTATTCATATATATACATACACATATATATACACACACACATACACATATGTCTATATAGGAGGGTGTATATATATATATATACATATATATACACGTAGGAATACGTATGTGAGTGTGTGTATATATGTGTACATAGACAGAGGGCACAGGATCAACTGAATAGGATAGAATAATATTTTAAAAGGTGAAATTGAGAGATGGGAGAGGAATAGTATGAAAGGAGACAGGGATAGATAGAATAGGGTTAATCCTCTCATATAGAAGAGGCAAGGGATAACTGTTACAATGGAGAGGAAGAACAGGAAGGCAAAAGGGAATGGGTCTACCTTACTCTCATTAAAGTTAGCTTAGTGTAGGAATGACATACATTATAAATTGGGTATCTTGGCCTACAGGAGAGTAGTGGGGAAGGGGATGAGACAGGGGAGGATGGAGGGGAGGGCAGGTTGGGTGAGGAGGGTTGTTAGAAGCACACATTTCTGTAAAGGGACAGAGACAACGTAGAGAATAGAACTAGTGAGGGGTGGAATAGGTAGGAGGGAAATATACAGGTACTGAGGTAGGGAGATCCATCTTGCCCAACTGGAAAGTCAGAGGGGTTATAGGGGAGGATATAGGAAAGAGCTGAATGGGGGAAGGTGTATACAGTGGGACCACTGTTTTGGGCTGATGGTAGAGGAAAGATGAGGAGAAAATTTGTAAATCAAAATCTCGTGGAAATGAATGATGTAAACTAAAAATAAACTAAAGTTAAAAATAAATAAATAAATAAAAGAAACTTACCCAAATTAGACTAGAACCCAAGTTTCTAGATTCCTTATCCAAAGCTCTTTTGCTGTGTAATGCTACTGTAATCTTCTTTTTCTATAAATAAAATAATTCTACATTCTTGGCCTTAAAACAAAAGTGGTCTGTGCAGTGCAGAACTGGGAGTAGCACCATATACGTTCTAGATTCATCAAGTAGTCTGAGACTAACCAGATTGTTGTTGTTGTTGTTGTTGGCTCCCACATCATAGTAATGATAACTGTTAAGCTTGAGGGTATTTATATACTTTTGTTCTTTCATAATGAAGGGCTGTCTACTGAAATCTCCTCATTTTGTATATATGATTCAAATTCAGATCTTCTAACAACAATTGAGTTGGTCTTCCTACTATACAGTTAACAAACTTTCATAATCTCATTTCTGATCACATTACTCAACTATAATTAGTCTCTCTCACTATGATCTTTAATTTCCAAATCAATGATCATTCTGCAGTACTTATCCTTATCAATCCTGCTGCTAGAGTTGATATGTTTAACCACTCTCCTTGGTTACTCTCTTCTGTCTGGGATTTTGTGACACTTTTTGTAGTGATTCTCATTCAGTTGTTTCAGTTGTATCTGACTCTGCGTGATACCATTTGGAGTTTTCTTGGGAAAGACACAGGAGTGATTTGTCATTTCCTTCCCCAGACCATTTTACAGATAAAGAACTGAGGCAAACGGGTTAAGTGACTTGCTCAGGGTGAAACAACTAGGAAGTATCTGAAGCCAGATTTCAACTCATGAGGATGAGTTTTCTTCACTCCATGTCCAATGCTCTATGTACTATGGCACCCCTAGCTGCCCATTTTTGACACTATTCTTTCCTGTTTCTTTTATACCGGTTGTACCACTCTTTCCTTTCCTTCATTGGCTTTATGACATAACTATGGATTTTCTCCAAGGTTCACTTCTGGCAGACCCTGTCTTTTTTCTTGGCAAACTCATCAACTTCCATAATTCTATCATCCATTTGCAAATAACTCGCAGTTTGAAATAATCTCTCCCCTAAGCATCAGGCCTACATTGCCAATAAGATTTCAAAATGGATCTCAAGTATAAATTGCATTTAAGTGAGGCAGAGTTGTGAGAATCTGTCTGTCTCATTCTCTGTTCTGATCATAAGAGTCCAATGGTCAAACAAAGTTGAGACGCCTGGAGTTACCTTAGGATGCAATGGATGACCTTGGCATCTTTGATGTCTAATCAAGCTCTGTACAAAGGCCCTGTTTCCACCACCTTCATGGTCCATTGGAACAAATTATTCAAATTCGTCTGTTCTGCTGGGGAAGTTCTCACGTTTGGGGTAGACATTTCCCTAACTCACCAACAAGTTTGATGCCTCTCCATGACCTTCAAATTGGTTTAGTCCATTTGCTGAAACACCTTGCTAGGGTGTGGCTGCTGCTGATGTTAAAGTATCTTGGAGTCCCAGGAGGGAATTCAGCAACAGGTAGACAACAAAGGAAGAAAACAGCCCTAAAATTGGGCTCAGAATCTCTCACAACAGAGCTACCAGTTTTCCCAGAATACCTGTACACCCCAATGAACAAAAACAACAACAAAAAGATAGATGTATAAAAAATCTATAACTTACTATACATACATACATATATACATACATACATGTATATGTATAATTGCTCCTTTGCATGTGCTAATTTTACATATATCATGATAATTAGACACACACATACACATACTATTTTATGGAGAAGTCACACAAAGTAAGTGCTCACACAGAGGTCAGATAAAGCAATACAAGGTCACTCACAAGGTCTCTCTGAAGAACTTTGTTATTGATTGTAAGATACGGGGGACACTGGCACGGGACCATCTACCATGTCATGACAGTATCAAAGAAGGTACTGTGCTCTATGAGCAAAGCAGAATTACAGGAACTCAAAAGGAAAGTGTGGTACACAAATGTAGAGACAGCTCTATCCTAAATGTTCATATGGACTATTTGTATCTTATCTGTGGTAGAACTTTCCAAGTTGGCATTGGTCTGATGGACACACTATACACTGACCCTGACATCACAATGTCATTTTTTAGTACAAAGGACAACAATGGTATGTATGTATGAATGTATGTGTGCACTAACATACCTAACAAGTGGATCTTTCTCTATTTCTCTCTCCCTTCCTTCCTTCCTTCCTTCCTTCCTTCCTTCCTTCCTTCCTTCCTTCCTTCCTTCCTTCCTTCCTTCTTTCCTTCCTTCCTATCTACATATCTTATCTATCTATCATCAATTAATCAATCAATCTATCAATCTATCAATCTATCTATCTATCTATTAGGTGTGCTTGCATCACTAAACCATAAAAGCAGAACAATTAACACCATCAAACACAATGCATTCAATGCACAGAAAGTTCCTATTTGCATTTCCCAAAGGAAGGCCTGCCATGTTGTTTTTCATCTTTCCCATTGTGAACTGCTCAATAAGGTGATCAAGAAAATATAAATCATGTGTCCTCACCTCCCTGTAAAAGTGTCTAATTAAGATTAAACTTGTCCCAGTGGTAAATGTAAAATGATTTAATTATAATCAAAATGATCTCAATTGAATAGCTTCTGTTTCAAAGAGTCACTCTCACAGTGCTAAGAAGCTCATTAAATTCCATTTGCAGTAATGTACTGCTGTCATGTTTCCTTTCTGAACCACAGTATTATATTAAAGTTCTTTGATTATTTCCCTGTAGGGCAGCATTAATGTGACACACCATGTAAAAGAAAAACTCAAAAGAGACTCATGGATGCACTTACCTTCCCCCCCCCCTCAAGAGATGTGAACATTAAGAGCCATGAAAACTCAAGCAATAAAGATGTTTTACAGCTCCTTCTACAAGTGATGAGCAATTAGAGATAATGATAAGTCCTATGTCCAAAATGCGCTTCAGCACGAAATTTGAAACCTTGGATGATTAGATGGGCATAGTATGACAGTCTGAATATTTTATAGGAACAATACATGCATCCCATAGTGTCATATTCATTATTTTCAATAATGTGTTTATTCAGGATTGATTGTTTTTTCTCACGATAACAGCCTTCCCAGAAATTGGGCTTCAGAGTTAAAAGTCCTCTCACACACAAAAACAAACAAACAAACAAAAACCAAAACAAGGCAAAAATAAGCAGACTCTGGTTGACCTTTTATTGGATATCAGGGGCTTTTTTTGATGTTGTTTAGAAATGGGTTGAGCCAAATTTCTATCAGAGGTATCTGCCACCCTGTGATTTTCAGTCAGCCCTTGCAATTATATGCAAATAAGTTCACTTAAGTATAGATTTTAAAACTCACCAAATTCCTTTACTTGCAAAACAGTATTCTGCTTTTTTTTTTTTGGTTCAAGTCTCAAACCTGGCTTACCATTTCTAGGCAGTGACTTGTCATCGACACACAGGACAAAAAGTACAAAGGACAATATTTTTTAAAATATTAGACAAAATTACAGAGTATAATAATTTTTGGCTTGGGCCTAATGATCAAGGATCTTGTCATTAATTAAGCCCAAGAAGACATAAGTAGAGGGAAAGGAATTCTATTTTCTTTGTCTATAGAATATTACAGAATCACAGATCTAGATCTAGAAAAGATGCCAGTAAATATTTAGTTCATGTATTTAGAATTTTTTCTTACATTCTTGCAAACTCAGTCTACTTTTATTTGATATAATCTTGGAAATGCTAGTAATAGTAATAAAACAAGAGAACGAAGCCAAAGCTAAAAAAGAGAAGTTAAAATTAACTATATTTGTGGGGGATGGAAAGGTTTACTTGGGAAATCCTTGAAAATCAGTAAAGACACTCATTGAGACAATAATTTCAGCAAAGTCGAAAACTACAAAATACACTCTCTACTTCCAGAGGTGGAGCCAAGATGGTGGCATAGAATCAGCAAGGTCCCGCAGCTCCCACACAGCAACCCTAATCACCCATAAAATATGACTCTGGACAAATTCTAGGACTCTCAAACTCACAAAAATACAGAAAACACATCTCTCGCAGAAGGCAGCTCGGCAGCAAGGGAATCATCGTGGCAGCCTGAAATCAAAACACAGCCAGGCCCCAGGGCAGCCTGGAGGAGACTAGCGGAGCTGCAGCCAGTCTACAAGAGAGAAGATCTACAGCCTCCAGCAACTCCACATCTACCAAGGTATGAATGATAGGGATTAGAGAAAGGCAGCTTGGCATGAGGGGCTCATTGTGTAGGCCTGCAGGCCGGGAGTGGTGACCAGCCCAGCCTGAAACTACCATGTGGCCAGGCTCCAGGGTGGCCGGGAGGAGCAGAGCCTCCCAAGACACAGCATGAGTCTACTTCAGAGAAGATCCAAAGCACCTTGAGCAATCTTCACATCTACTAAGCCAGGATTAGAGGTCAGTGAAAGTGAGTGAAGCTTTCCAGCTAAATTTGGGGGAAGAAAAGCAGTTTGGCCAACCTACCAGCAGGGCAAGAAAGCAGTGGGGGTATGGCAGGAACTGCTTCAGAGCCCCTGACCTGCAGATCCCGCAAGTGGGCAGAGCCAATTGATCAGGGCCAAGTGCTCTTGTGTTGAGTAGCCTGGATCTGGATTGTGGTCTTGGGTGGTGGTCCTGGGGAACGCTTTCAAGCATTCTTGCTGAAAAAAAAAAACAGAACTCAACAGAAAATTTGACAATCGAACACAAGAAGCATGAGAAGGTAAACATGGGAAAGAAATCATAAGGAACTTATCAAATTTGATTTATTTACATGCCAATATGGAAAAACGATAATAGTAACTTGCAAAACTTTTCTTAGTATGAGGATAGATGAAGGGAATACAAATGGATATATATGTACACTTACACTTATATGTATATAGGAAGCTATATATGCATATGAATACATGTCTGAGCATGTGTATATATGGGTATATAGAGGGCATAGGATCAATTGAATATGAAGGAATGATACTTTAAAAGGCTAATTCTGAGGTGGGAGAGGACTAGAATGAGAGGAGACAGGGAAAGACAAAATGGGGTTAATCATCCCGTGTGGAAGAGGCGAGGGATAACTGTTACACAACTTTACTTTCATTTACTCTCATTGAATCTGGCTTAGGGAAGAAATGGCAGAAACTCTAAACTGGGCATCATGCCACACAAGAGAGTAGGGGATGTGGGGATGAAAGGAGGGATGACAGAGGGGAGGGCAGGACCTGGGGGAGGGATGTTAGATGCTCACACATCAATAAAGGGACAGGGTAGAGAACAGAACAAGGGGGGTGGGATAGGAAGGAGGGACGTATGATCACTGTCATAATATGTCCACTATGAAGATGTCCTGTATAATCACACCTACACAGGCTGTATTGAATTGGTTGTCCTTCCAGGAGGCATGGGTGACAAGGGAGGAATCAAAAGAATCTAGAATTTAAAGCTCTGCAATACCTGTAACTAGGAATTAAGATATACAGGGTCTGGGGTAGGGAGACCCTCCCTGATATACCAGAAAGTTAGAGAACAGACCAGGGGAGGGCCTCTATAGTGGGATCGCCATTTTGGGGTTGGGGTAGGGGAAAGATGGGGAGAAAATTTGTAATTCAAAAATGTCATGAAAATGAATGATGTAAACAAGAAACAAATAAAATTTATTATATTAAAAAATACACTCTCAGAAATCAACAGCATTTATATATAATAATAACATAATCTAAGAAACAATAATAGCGATGGAAATCTTTTCTCAAATAACTGAAAATTCTATCAAATATCTTGGGGTCAATTTACCAAATTACACAAAAGACTTGCATAAATTCAATTTCAAAGTTCTCCTTAATGAAATAAAGATCAACATAAGAAATTGGAAGAATATTCAGTGTTCGTGGCTGGGTCATACGAAAACACTGATAATGAAAATGGTACCAAAGTTAATTTAAACTTTTAGTAAAGAGTTAATCAAATTATTAAAGCAATACTTTATAGAACTTGAAAAAAATAATACAATTAATTCAGAAAACAAAACACAACAGATCACAGCATCCCAAAAGATCTAGAACAATGATTCTCAACCTGTGGGTTACGTTCAATTTGTAACAATGAAAATACATTCTGCATATCAGATATTTACATTACAATTCATAACAGTAGCAAAATTAGAGTTATCAAGTAGCAACGAAAAAAATTTTATCATTGGAGGTCACCACAACATAAGGAATTGTATTAAAGGGCCATGGCATTAGTAAGATTGAGAACCACTGATCTAGTATATCAAGGAAAATGATGAGAGGAGACATAGAAAAGGTGAAATAGTGCTGTTGGATGCCAAACTATATTATTAATCAGGAATAATCCAAACCATTAATATTGGTTAAAAATAGAGAAGAAGATCAATGGAATAGAGTAAATAAGAGATTTAAAAAATAATGGGATATTTTATAACATTATTCTAAAAATATGTTACTTAGGAAAGAACATTTGATGGAAAATATTGGGGAAAATGGAAAGTAGTCTGTCAGAAATCGGTCTAAAACCAACTCCTTATATTATGTTTTACAATCAGTTCTAAGGAATTCATGAACTTAATGGCAAAAATTATAATTTAAAAATAAATTAAGATAATCAGTTTATATTCCTCTCAAAGCTATCAGCAGGAAATATATTCATAGCCAAAAATGCAGCAGAGGCACCTATAAAACATAACATGGACAACTTTAATTACATGAAACTGAAAAACTTCTGCACAAACAAAACTCAATGTACCTGGGACGAGAAATGTTAGAATGGGGAAAAAAGACAACTTTGTATCAAATTTATAAATATGAATATATGTGTGTATGTATGGTTGTACGGTTTTATAGTGGGGGTAAATATACAATAAAAGCCATTTCCCTATAGATAAGTGGTCAAAGGATATGAACAATTATTTTTTAAAGTTTTTTAAAATTTTTTTTCTTGTTTACATCATTCATTTTTATGACATTTTTGAATTACAAACTTTCTCCCCATCTTGTCCCTGCCCCAACCCTAAAACAGCTTTCCCACTGTAAAGCCCCTCCCCTGCTCTGCTCCCTTATTTTCTGGTGGGACAGGGAGGGTCTCCCTATCCCAGCCCCTGTATATCTTAATTCCTAGTTGCAGGTCTTGCAGAACTTTAAATTCTAGATTCTTTCGATTCCTCCCTTGTCACCCACCCCCACTGGAAGGACAATCAATTCAATACAGGCTGCAGATGTGTGATTATACAGGACATCTTCATAGTGGACATATTGTGACAGTGATCATCTGTCTCTCCTTCCTATCCCTCCCTCTCCCTTGTTCTGTTCTCTACCCTGTCCCTGTCGCTTTACTGAAGTGTGTGCTTCCAGCATCCCTCCCCCAGACCCTGCCCTCCTCTTGGTCATCCCCCTCTCATCCCCATGCCCCCTACTCTTCTGTGTGGCATGATGTCCAGTTTATATTTTATGCCATTTCTTCCCTAAGCCAAATTCAATGAGAGTAATTGAAAGTAAAGTTGTAACAGTTATCCCTTGCCTCTTCTAAATGGGATGATTAACCCCATTTTGTCTTTCCCTGTCTCCTCTCATTCTAGTCCTCTCCCACATCAGAATTTAGCCTTCTAAAGTATCATTCCTTCATATTCAATTCATCCTATACCCTGTATATACACATATATACACATGCTCATATATGTATTCATACACATATATAGCCTCCTATATGGATATAAGTGTAAGTATATATATATATATACACACACACACACACACACACACACACACACACACACACACACACATTTGTATTCCCTTCATCTATTCTCATGCTAAGAAAAGTTTCATAAGTTACTATTATTATTTTTCCATATTGGCATGTAAA